>RCNN01000023.1:0-186628 GCA_003667245.1 Heterostelium multicystogenum | reverse complement strand
ATATATATATTATTTGTATGTTTGGTAAAGATGTTCAAATTGATGTACTTTTTGGTTTTTCATCTCAGTTCAAAGTTGTGGAGAAAAATCGTGAGGTTTAGATGTTTTTGGTATTTTGTTTAATTATTAAAAAAAAAATGAAAAAAATATAAAAATAAAATTACAGATAGAGGATATCACATATCTGTGGATTACCTGGGAACAACTAACATTATCTCTAATTTAATAAATACTATTATTTCTTGATGGATGTCCTGAATGATAGGTTGGAATGTTGACAACGATAAATTTAGATGATTTTAATTAATGATGATGTTGTTGATGATGATGAAATAATAAATAAAATAAAATATTTTAATAGTAATTTTTAGAAGATTAAATTTGGAACAAATAATATATATATTTAAATAAATATAATGTTAATTTAATTGTATAAATAAATTAACAATACTGAAAACAACAACAACCAACTATATTAACAATAACACTCAAAGTTTCTAAATCAATCAATTGAATTGGAAACTTGGTACTCTATTCGTAATAGTGTGATGTTGTGAGAAGCGAAAGAATTACGAGTGTTGGAAACGATATGACTTGTATAAAAAGGATAAATGGATGTAGTAAAATAGCTTGCTACATCCACTTCAAAACAATGTGTCAATGCATCCATCCATCAATCCATCAGACAATCAACTACTGGTGGATTAATTGGTATTGATTTACTGATTGATTGATTGATTGATTGTTAATATATATTTTTTGTGGTTAAATTAATATGAAAAGCCAACAGCAGCAACAACAATAATAACAACAACTAAGCGAAAATAGAAATTTATGATATTGTTTTGAGATTGTGGTAGTGGAACGATGGAGTACGTATTTATTCAAACCCAAACATTAAGAAGTTTAGTGCTACTGTCTTTGATGTTGGTTATAATATTAACATTCTCAAAAGAATTTAGCAATAACAACCATATCAAACGACCACACTGTTGTCAAAGAATTATTATAAAGAATATCTATCTATCTTCTCTTGGATCGAGGATATGTTGTTTTCAAAAATGAAAATGGTTTTCCACTTGATAGACAAGGGAAAGATGATGTTATTTTTAGTTGTGTTGGTGGTAGTGGTGGTAGATAGTTGGTGATGTAGGTGATGAGTTTAATGAATTTATGGAATTGAATTGACTTTTAACAAAAATTAATAAACTAACAATATTGGTATTACTTTATATAGTGATACTAATATAGCATGTCAAACAAGTTCGATACGTTTAGCATTCCATTATAATAATAGAATTCGTGTGTTATTTGATTGGCTATCGTGCTATTGTTGTGTTCGTTGTTGTTTTTGGAGTGTTCTGCATGCTACTGCATTCTGCTGAACTACAGTGACTAATGAGATGATGATAAATAATCTATATTTGATTGATTAATTGATTGGTTTTGATTGATTGCTAGATGTATAGATATTTAGATAAACAGATTGATTGATGTGGTTTTTCAAAGAGGGCTGATTTGATAATCTAATTGATGACATTATTTAAAGTACTAAATAATTAATCAGCAAAAAGAGTCCTCCACTTCAATAAAAATACATGGAATATTTATATCGAGTAGATAAAGTAATATTACTGATGGTGATGGCGGTGGTGGTAATGGTGGTGGGTGGTATTGTTATATTTGTTGTGATGTGGTGTTGCGGGAATCATTCATACACATATTCACTCACTCACTCACAAACTCACAAACTCACACTTAATTATATATTCGAAAAAAATCCGAATTAGTTTATTTAAAATTACAAAGTGTGAGAAGTATACAGAATTAAGAAAGATATATATATGTACATATATTACTGTACTAAGGTGGATAAAATATTTACAAAATAATAGTGATTGTTGTTGTTGCTATTTTGTGATATGATTTGTTTTATTTTTTAAAATATCCAACTCTTCTGTTAATGAAAGAAACGAAATAATAAAACCTACCTCGTCCATCGTGGATCAATAGGTAATGTTTGGATCAAACACAGTTCAAAGTAGGTAGGTGGATTAGATTGGTGGAGGTTGTAGTGAATTTCACTTACAACAAAATCAAATAATGCAAATAAAAATAAAAAATAAAAAATATCATAATAAAAACCAAAAAACAACAGCAGCATCTCAGATGCTGAGAGAAAGCTGGAAGGAGGAGACGTGTTGTGTAACGACAAACAACGAAGACAATTGATTGGTAGTTATTGTTCTGGTGGTGAAAGCAGTATAATTGTCGTTGTTATAATTATTGTTGGTTGTTGATAATTAAAATTAATTATAGTGTTTATGTTGCTATTCTTGATATTGGGATTGTAGTAATTGGAGAATAGATTAGATGTCTACGGTCAAAAATTAAACCTCTAGAGTATGTATCATCAATAGTAGTGGATGATCTTGTGATGTGATTGTTGATCAAATCAGGAAATGATTTGATATTCTGCTTTCATTCGGGAACGAATGTGTATTGTTTAGAATGGTATGTGTTTTATTTGTGGATTGATGTATGGCATACATGGTTTTTACTCAATGTAAACAAAAAGATATTATAAAATGACGACTACTACTAATTTCAAAGTGTATAATGAATGATTGAAATCTGATCGAACCTAGTTAAACTAGTGTCTGATCATTTTTGATATTGCCAAAAATAACAATCGTATTTTTTTAATTTGGTGTAGCTACATCGTTACAAAATAGGTATAATTTCAAGTGTCAATAGACACTGGAAAGATGCTGCCACACTGAATTAATCTTAGGGTGGTGATGTGAATATAATGTAGTCATTGGATATTGGAAAGATTAATCACTAATGAATTATGATTGGTTTAAAAATGAACATTCACACAAATGCTCCGAAAAAACGGATTAATACTCTATGCGTAGGTTGTTAGTATATGTATACCTATACGGACCTGTGGTGGAGGTGGTGGTATTGAGAATGTTTGTCCAGAGAGGTACTAAATATTAAAAAGGGTACTGGTTATATTCAAAATAATTATACTCAATAGAATTGGTATTTTGTTTTGTTATTGTTATTGTTGTTGTTGTTGTTGCAGGTGGTGTTGATTTTGTTTTGATAGGATGGATAAAATTGGATATGGACACTCAATTGTTAATATTAAAGAAAAGAAAAAACAAACATTAATTATTTAAAAAACAACAATAATGTTTGAATTAAATTAATATTAATGTCCGCTGTGCTGGATTGATCTTCAGTTTTCTGAATGATAATTGTCTTGGCTATTACTAGTAATGTCGGGTCAGTCTCTTCATGGTGTAAGATCTGAATACTTGGGCATGAAAATACTAGTCTAAAAATACCAACAACAAAGTTGAGTCCATCTCAATATGTTGGTGCATTTCGATGAATTTCAACATTTGCTGAACAACACATTTCAATCCAAAAAAACAAAATGAAAGACCAATGGCATATTTCCAATTCAATAGTTTTTTTCCTCAAAAGGAAAAATCTCTTTTCAACCATTTTGGTGGTTGGGATAAAAACTCAGAATTTGGTTGGTCAAGAAAACATCGAAAAAGGAACATGTATATATTGATGATGTGATGTGATGATCGTGGAAACAATGAAAGAACATTCGCGCTCTGATTCCGTTTTGTGATACTTACCAATAATAGTTTGAGGTTGATGATGCTGCAATTCAATACCTATTTTAATATGAATGAATTTAGTTAATAATTAATTGTTTACAACATATAGTTTAATTGGTTTTAATGATTAAAAATCGAGAAATAATCTCCTTGTTGTTCTCTTTACAATTTTGAAAAAATATTATAAATATAATTTTGTTATTAATTTTAAAAAGTATCTAATTGTTTGTAATATTTGAAATTGAGTACTACTAAAACTTGAGAAAGTATTGATCGTATGGATCAACGAACCATCAATCTCAGGTTTTATTGTTAGCTTTAGTTATGAACAATAGAAAAGTGGCGACTCCTTAATATATATAGGGATATTTTTATGAAGACATGACACTTGTCAGATCACTCCAATTCAAGTCATCATCTTTGTCAAAACACACCATGGTTTGTTTGTTAAAATCAAAACTAATATTGAGATGGTGATGCTGAGATTCCATTTATTAATGGGTACGCCCAAATGGGTTTAGATGGTGTTAAATAGAGTGTTCTTAGATATTTTTGGTTTTACAAAAAACAAAAACGACGAAGAAACCTTACAAAAAATGCACATTAAATGAATCTAAAATTTGCATAGGAACAACCATGTGTGTTGATATCATACAATTCACATCTATATCACATGATATAAAACTATTAATAAATTGAAAATCTACCAGCTGGCACTTGGATGTTTAATTTTGGAAAGCAACCATGGAGAAATATCATGAGCCCATGTGTAGGAGATATATTTGCATGAATATAGACAGTAGATGAGGATTGATTGTTATTTTTTTTTTTTTTTTTTTTGTTTTTAATCAATGTGTGTTATTGTAAAAAGTAATGATAAATTGACTTTAAACCAATTGACAATTGTCATAAAAAATTGAATTGGAATGTTGTATAAACTGAACAATAGAAGCCAAAGTTTTGGACAACAAAAAACATACAATTGGATTGGCAAAATTTTGATAAAAATTTTTTGATTTCAATACCAATCGATTGGACCATATTTTGCCAAATTTGTAAAACAACATACTTACTTGAATTTGAAACAAATCTAAAAGATACCGCCACTACAATAATATTATAGTTGGTTATTTATTACTTTCCAAAAGTGATTTCAATGACAAGAATACTACTTACACTGTAAACAGTATAATATTGATGGATGAAAAAATATAAAGTTTGGTTTGTCAATACCTAGATGGTACTTTGAACATTGATTAGAGATGAAATATATTTGAGTGACAGTCAGATTGGATTGAAAAAAACCAATAGAATAGGTATGAGGAAAAGGGTGTGGAGTGACTTGATTTGCTAAGTTGGATTGTGAACTGACAGAAAGTTAATTAATTTGTCTGTAGAAGAAATAAATGAAATGTTCTTGAATATGTCAACGAAAAGTACATTCAATACTATAAGAGGCTGATTTGTTGAATGCGATTCAACCCAAATTTTAATTCAAATTAAATCAATTTTATTCGATTTTTTTGTTTTTATTGTTGTTGAATGATTTTTTTCAGTGTTATGGTAATGATTAAATGAGATGTAGCCTTCGGGATGGGATCAATAATTTCGTTGGGTGTCCTACAATGATGATGGTGATGATGATTAATGTGTGTGGTTTGTAATTGGTAGTTCAACAACACAACACATCGAGGATACCAAATTTAAAGTCCTAAAAAGCCTAAACAATCAAACAATTTGATCCCAGAGTCAACAAACCTATTTTGCAGACCACCAGCATAAACAAATATATGATATGTGGTTGTGTGGTGGTGGTGGGAATTGGTATATTTTGTCCGTTTTTGGGTGGTGATAGATGTAGTTGTGTTGCTAGTTTTGTTTAAACAAAATGCCTAATTAATGTAATGTTCCATCATGGGTCTGTTCAATCGAACAGAGACCCACCTAATCTACTCTCTTTATTTTACAATCTTGTTGTTTTTTGTAGTTGAGGAAGAGTTGTCGAAGTTATTTAGTGTAAAGGTTAAAAGATTAGTACCCGCTAAACATTCGAATTGCCTTTTGCAAGGTAAGAACTAATAAATAAAAAAGTCTCGATCAAAACATTGCTGAAAAAGTGCACTGCTTACAATGAAAGATGTGGTTCATTCCTAACCAAAGAACAATCGATGCAAGGTGGGAGCAGGTTGGCTGTGGTACCGGTGAAAAAAATCATGACAAAAAATGTCAAAAAATCAAAAACATCCATGTGCGGGAGGCACCAACTTTGCGGTGTGATTTTACAATTCCGATGATCAGCAAAAACAACCCAAAAATAAAAAACAACACCTTTCTTCTTACACTTTATTCTGCTATGATGAAAAATCAGATCATTCATTTAAAATTCAAAAAGATTAATAGAGAATTCATGAATTGTTGTTGTTAATTTAACCCATCCGCATATTTTAACCTTGGAATTTATAGAGGTGGTCATGACATTTTTAAATTTAGATAGACGAACGACATGAGCTCCATTCAACCTGGTAAGTGAACACAACCTACAATTTAACTAAATCAAACAACAACAATCTGATCACACAACTTTTTTTGACTAAATAATGGTTTAAAAGTGAAACAAACTTTGTTTTGGAAATATCTAAAACTATTTTCTTTGGAAAGTAAATCGAACTATTATTTGAAATCTCTTATTCACTAGGTAATGATCACCATTGAATGTTGTTAATAATTATAAACACATTCCACAGCCAGATATTTTCTTTTTCTTTAGTTTTTGAAGTGTGTGCCACAATTGAAGTCATAGTTAGACTCAAAGTCAAGTCAAATCGTTATCCTAACCATCTCTATTATTAATAGGCGAATTTATTTTTATATTTTTTGTAGAGCGACAAGTTCGTCTGACTTTCTTATAGTAATCAAAAAGAACTTTGCATAATAATACAATCCGGTAAACAAACAAATTAGAATTTGGCTTTTGTTTTCCACGATGGTATTTTTAAAATTACCATGATAAAATAAAATGGCACCGCCAACACATTATTGGATTGGTATTTTGATTGAAAGTAACCTTAAAGTTTGACCTGTCTTTCTTTTGACATTTTACAAAAATCTGATTAAAATCCTTGGAAAGATCAATTTCAAGTATTCATCATTTTTTCGTTTATCATTTATTGGGTGATCATTAGCCGCTTGGGTTCCAGATGTGATTGATGTTCATCAACAAAACTCGTAATTATGATGATTCTCTTAACAAACAAGGTAAATTCGCGAATCATGCTTAAATCGGCTGTAGTTAGAATGATATCTTTTCGCGACTTGCTTTGACAACTTTTAAAATAATATTGATAATAGTAGATTATTAGTTGAAAGTTATAATTTTAAATTAATTATCATAATGAATGATAGATTGATGTTTGGATGGTTTGGCATGGAATATTTGGAATCCAATTGCTTGTTATTTATTACTATTGTTAACAGTTTGGTTTAGTTTTGGGATATTATTTGAATTATATTTTAAACAACATTATTTTAGTACAGACTACGTAGGTATTAATTAGATTGTGGAGCTGGTCTACATGAGGTGTTGAATACCATATTCTTCATTACTTGTGACATAATACCTTGGACCTGTTCAACTGTTACCTTTGAACTAATTATGTTGAAAAAAGTTGGAGTTAGAATGATACTAGATACAATGATTGATGTAGTTAGTTACCTGTCTCTAGAAATTTTTCCAAGTTGACTATCCTTCTTATCGGAGAAGAGTAGAGCTTTAGAGTTGGCAACTTGTGATTCTGCGGCTTCTAATTTTTCACTGAGATCTCCAATTTGACCAGTAATATAATCACGATTCTGAAGATGAAAATTATCACTTGTTAGTTTTATGATCATTTGATGTAAATGATAGTTTAAACTTACAGCAAAAATTGGTGATGAAGATAATGTATTGACCCAGTATTTGTTCCATAACTTATCCAAAAGCTGTGAGTCCAAAGATGATTTGAAATAAGAAATTTCAAGTGGATAGTATCTATAGATATAAAATATAAGTATCATCCTCTCTCTGCGATTTGAATTCTGACATACTGTTTACAGTGAACACCAAAATCTTCGATCTTTGAGATTGGAATTGTTTGGTACTCAGATGGTCCTTCATTGAGTGGTTTGTATCCTTGTGGGTAAGTTCTGAATGCACCAATCTCCACTTTACCAGCGGAAATAGTACGTGTTGGATCAATCTACATTTGTTCCAAAAGATAATGAATACTAAGAATTACAAATTGGGATTGTGATTATACTTAAGATACTTACAACAACACCTAACCATGGCTCACTGTATTGTTGATTGACCATCTGTGTGCTTACGTCAATACCTGATAACCAACAACCATAACCTGGATGGAGTGGTACCAACCGAGGGCATTCTCAAGACGACCGGTTTTTCTTGATGAGGTCGAGATACTCAACCATGTATTCGTATGCCTCTACTTGGGCATTGACTCTAGTCTCTGTACCTTCCACTGGCAAAGCGAAAGAGTCCATAATGATCATGGTGTGTGCCTCAACCTTACCCATTAGCAAACCCATGACCTCCAACTTTCCACCAGATCTAGCATGCATGACCATCTTTAACAAAGCAATAGCTGAAATCTTTACACTCTTGAAATAATGTGGACTAAATTCAAGCTCCACAAGTTAGTATTCCATATTAAAAATACTATAAGACAAGTAACAACACAGCACGGCACTACACAGCACAGCACAGACATTACATCCAAGAAATCACATTTACTTACTCTTTAGCCCATGGCTTTGCTTTTAGGAACTCTTGGTATTGTGCAGGATCATATTTAAAGATAGAGTCATGCTCAGCTGATTGTATGTTATTTTCAACTTCAAATCTCTTCAAAGCATCTGCAGCTGACTGTGACATTATTATTATTTAGAGATAAACAGAGGTATAGATAATTCAAAAACAATTATGATTAATATATTAAAAATAAAATAATTTAATAAAAAAAGCTTTGTGCAGATCATCCATCACCAAGGGTATCCCCTTTCAAGTTATTTTTCTTAAAAAACAAATTTTTACAAAACTTAATTAAATTGAATTTGAATACATGAGAAGACACACAAACATACAAAGTGTCTCAATTATAAACTAACTTATTAACACATAGATACATATATAGTTTAGTCTTAGATATCTATATATAAGATATAGAAGTGGTAATAATATAATGAAGATAACATGATTGTGTTAGTTATAATAATAAAGTACTAACTAACTAACAGACGCACTGTGTGTGTTGTTGTTTGTTGAATGAAAATTAAAAATAAAATTTCAATTGTTTTTTTTTGTTGTTCACATGATGTCTTTGGGGTCGTTTTGAACATCGTGCTGCTCGAGTGTTGAACAACAAACACAGCATTTAAATGAACATCTTATGTAATGGTAAAGTAACCATTAGCTTATTGAGTCAAGATATTGATGGATAACAATAAATATACAACTACTTCTGGAGGTAGTAATACTATAAGTAATAGATCAAAGTATAACAATGGCGGAAACAAGTCGAAACAACAACAGCAACAACAGCAACAACAACAAAAAGATCAAGATAAAATAGATCAGCTGCAACAGCAACAGTTAGCGCTTTATAAATTTTCAGAGCTACCGGTATCATATTTCATTTGTTTGATCATAAGATTCCTCGTTGGAATATCTTCCACCGGCTATATACATCCCGATGAGTACTTTCAGTCGCCGGAAATCACCTCTACCTCTATATTCCATATTAAAACTTTGATTCCTTGGGAGTTCGATCCTTCGAATCCATGCCGATCTATCGTCATACCGTAAGTTGAATCGGCACATGTATACTGCGATTCATTTCATTTTCGACACGTCTAAGGTCAAACTAACTTAAATAATAATAATAATCTACAGGATCTTGAATACAGGTATACCTTTTATGATTCTGTCAGGCTTACAGAACCTATTAAGATTGGTCGGTTTCCAAGGCTCTATTGTCAACGGATACACACTTTTGGTATTCCCCAGGTTTTTCGCGGTTTGCTCGTCGTTTTTGTTGACTACTACACTATTTTGATTTGCAAGAAGTTCAATCTGTCCATCTCCAAAGCACTGTCGGTACTGTCGTCTTGTTGGCTCATTATTATTTTCCATTCGCGTACTTTCTCCAACACAACCGAGTCACTCACGGTCGCCACCCTCCTAACGTTAGTGGTTCTCTATGACATTCCTAAGCGATCGAGTCCGCGCCACGTCCCAACCGTTTCATGGAAGGACTTTTCATTGGAATGTTGGTCGCATTTGGTTTGTTTGCAAGATTCACTTTTCTATTTTTTGCAGCACCGATCGGGATCTACTTCCTCTATCAGCTGTATCGTAAGATGTCACTCAGTTTCAGATTTTTTATTAAGATTGCAACGATTGCCACTGGCTTCATGTCAGCAACTGTTATCTTTGTCATCGTGGATTCAATATACTTTGGTTATCTCAAAGTTAATGTCAAGCATTTCGACAATCCAGCGGATCTTCTCACAGCAATCTATTACCCTTTCACAACTGGAGAGTCGCCACTGTTCACATTCAGTGGAAGTTTGACATTTACTCCAATGAACAGCTTCCTCTACAACTTGGATCCAAAGAATCTCGCACTTCATGGAATACACAATCGACTTACACATTTAGTTGTAAACTTCCCAATAATGGTTGGTCCATTACTCAGTATTTTGTTCCTCGAAAGTGAAAAAGGTCGGAATAGCATTGTTTGGTGCAGGAAGCACTCAACACGATCACAAGTCAAACAACGCCCACCAAAATCAGACAAATTCACCGTCAGATATTCTGCCCCTGAAAAACCAGAGCACTTCTTTTGTCAGTCATTGTTTTCGGACTTTTCCTCCTCTCAATGGCACCACACCAAGAAGCTAGATTCTTGCTTCCTCTCTTCTTTCCACTTGCCATTCTTTCATTCCGTTACTTCTACCTCCCAACTTTCTCTTCAAAGTTTTTGGCAATGGCATGGATTCTATTCAACATGAACATTACTATATTCTTTGGATTCCTCCACCAAGGAGGTGTAGTTCCTTCGCTTATCTACCTTCAGAAGCACCTGGTAGTAAACAACGATATTAGCGCACTGACGCACTCCGCATTACACTCACAGACCCAGTTTCTTCCAGTCAACGTCATCTATTTTAAGACATACATGCCACCCGAGCACCTATTAACAGTTCCACTCAACTCCACTAGGTCCATCAGCGTTGTTGATCCACGTGGAGATCTCGACAGTCTTACAAAGATCATGGACAGCCTCCAAAATACTGAGATACTAATATTGTCACCACTCAAAAAAATACTCTATCAACAATACAAAGGCAAAACATGTCAGCTCATAGAATCATTTTGGCCACACCTCTCTACGGAGAATCCACCCGACACCATTGACGAGATGAGGCTCTATTTATTCTCATGCCACGATTGGAGTGAATAAATAAAACAAGTCCATTTAATATAATACATTATTTAGCGAAGTTTATCGTATTTAATCATCATCCAAATAAAGTTAGTGATTGGATGTTTTGAGCTTTATTATTAAAGCCAAGTGTGAAATAAATAATGCATGAATGATGTATGCTACTTTTAATTTGTACAAATAATATTACATTGTTGGAAATAATAATTATAATAAGAGTCGTCCACTTTGACTACCTGGAGCTGACAGTTCTAATATCAAAATTTGCACCTCTTAAATTTACACCTATTAAATTTGCTTTGTGAAGATTAGCACCTCTTAGATTGGTATCTTCAAGATTGGCACCGGCAAGATCAGCACCACGGAAATTACAGTTCTCTAAATTGGCACCCTTAAAGTTGGCTACTCTAAGATTGGCGCCACTGAAGTTTGCTTCCTCTAAAATTGCATTCTTGAAATTGCAGCTCTCCAATGTTGCTCTTTGTCCACCTCTATCTTCGAAATTGGTTCCTTTCAATATACAGTGCTCCAGATTGGCACCTGAGAGATTGGCACCTCGCAGCGATGCGCCACAGAGGTTAGCATAGGAGAGATCTGCTTCCTGTAATAGTGCATTGTCCAAGTTGCATTTGGAGAGGTTTGTTTCACGGAAGTTTGTCATTTTAAAGTTGATGTTACGGAGGTCAAGTTTGGAGAGATCGACTCCCGAGAGATTAAGTCCCTGACAACGGAGACTAGAGTTGGATGACGACGTCAGTAGAATGGAGATGACATCTTTTCTTGTGAATACATCTGTTTGCATCTTTCTCTCGACCATGGCCGAGAGTTTGTCGAGCATTCCTGTAATGTTGAAGAAGCGTGCTTCCAAGTAGACACCCTCAATGTTGACACCATCATCGATAATAAGATTTCCACATCGCAAAAAATTGATAATTGGGGCAAAGTACTCTGGTGAACGATCGATCAGATAGTTGCCACTGACATCACGAGTCGAATCCCAGTTTTCGCCAAACATCTTTGCCAGCATGCTGTCTTTATCTTTGAGAAGAGTGGAACGTGTTGTCGAAAATATACGTCCACCAACATTCAGTGTGACCCAATCGGATCCATCGTACTCTAAAGTTGTAGATCTGCTTCTGACACCGATGGTCTGTGGCTGTTGCTCATATATGAATGGAGGAAGTGGTGACGTATTGTTGTTGTTGCTGACACCGCCGTTGACACCGCCAATTTGCCATAGACAAGCCAGGTGTAATGAATGATTCTCCACATGACGCAAACAGCACTTCTTTAGGCACCAACAAGTCGATCTCGTCTATCTCGCCACCATCTTCATTATAGATTCTTGTGACAGGCAGCAGCAGCTTCTTAGAAACTATCTTGAGGAATTCGCTCCACTTTTTGGAATACTAATCGCCTTTCCACCAATTCTCTTTCCATTTGGGAACACAGTAACTCGTTTCCTACTGGCGAGACTGCTAGCTGCACTGTTACTGTTACTGCTATGCTATTAACTTCACTCATAACTAACTAAACGACTATTATTCTATATAAATAAAACACTAACTATATATCTTTGAGCTGAGATATATAAAAATAGTAAATAATATATGAATGATATTTGATTGATTGATTGATTGTGTTATCAATAATATTTGCTGATTCTGATGTTTTTGTGTGAAAATTTTATATGTTTTGTAAAGTTAACCCCGTTTTCTTTTGCCATACAAATAATAAATCAACTAACTACTTCTTTCTACAAATATAATTTGAATATATAAGATAGATATATAGGTACCTATATCTAACAATACAAATTTAAATTGTATTATTTATTAATAATAAATAGGTAGATTTAAATAAAATAATTAACTTTGAGGTTAGTTTAATCTAATCTGATTATTTATTTTATTTAAAACTATTTGCATTTAAATCAAAAACCAATCAGTAATTTCATTTTTTTTACTGTTTTTTTAAAAGTCCAGATGCATCAAAAATTATTCTTTAAAAACAATTAGGCGAAAATCATTTCCAAAATTGAATGTTCTATTTTTATACTATCTGTTAAGGTGTATCAGATATTTATATTATTTATTTCTATATTTATGTTGGCATTATTTATTTATTATTAAATTGAACAGCAATCATGAATGTCTTAATTTCTCCTGGACAAACACTTATATTGTTATTATTGATTGTTGTATTTAATGGGTATTTGGGTCCTGTGAGCAAAGGAGCACTTTTTATAGAGTACTCTGGTTCACAACTCATCAAAGTGCATAATGTGCCACGATCGCTATAATCTGTAGATTTAAATTACCGAAGTTAAAGATGTGTGATTATATAGTTGAAGTCAATTTGCAACATACCTCCATAGCCACCTAGATAAACCTCCCTCAATTGAATTATTTTACTGTCTAGGAACATATAGGTTAAGTCAATTTGACATACGTAGGGATTGGTAATGGGTGCCGAGTTGTGGATAGTGATCCTAAAGGTGTTGTAGTTTAACCTTTTGAAGTATAGCATTTGAAAAGGCTGTGGTGTTGGTATAAAGTTTGATGCCACCAATCCTTAATATAAGGTGCTTGAGAGTAACTAAAGGTCATATACACATCAAACGGATCCAAGAAGTCGCGGGAATTTTTCCAGTAATTAGAGAAAATATCATTCTTGTTATCAAATCGGCATCGGTGTATGATATTGGCTATACTTTCGTCGATTGGTGGTTCTCCTAAACCTTTACCATCGTCATTGTCCGAAGTCCTATGTAAGGCCATTTCCATCATTCCTTTATTGAATCCACCAGCTCCTTTACTTCTATCGCTGTAGCACTTTAGTTATTATAATTAGAAACAGGTTCCTTTTAGAAAGTTAGTAGAATATATTTACCACAAATCCAATATTGTCATCAAAGATTGCAGATGAAGTTACAGATGGATAGTAAAAAAATTGAGGATCGTTCGTAAATGAATTGTTTGTGATGGGTCTCTCTTTATATTGAAAACCATCATCAGAATAGAGAGCAGTGTTGTTAATACTGGTCTCAAACCTAATGCATCTGTCGCTGTCATTGAGTAAATGAACTCCATAATTAAAGTCGATGTTGGTGTCAAAGTATTGGTCACCTGTGGTATAGAATTTAGTGCTATAATCTCCATCACGATAGTTGGAATAATAAATAACCGAAAGTCTTCCTATCAAAAAAGTTATCGGTCTGTCTGTTAATGAAGATTCAATGGCAGGTCCCCATGGTTTAAAGATATATGCGCCATTGTTAAAGGATCCTGGATATGTCACAATCTAGAGCCAATTATGTTAGCATTCAATGGATCAATCCTGAGTTTCTGAAATCGGAATGTGCACATAAATACCTTTTGTTTGATGATAACTTTCTTTTTAAGATTTTTCAATTCAATCTCACTCAACATGTTGGTTTTCGGATCGAGAATGACATTGAATTGTGCAGTTCCTAATCCTAAAATGTAATAGACATTAGATATTGAACAATAGATTTACAACAATAGATGGTATTGATATCCACTTACCATATAATAGTCCGGATTGATAACGTTTATATTGAGAAAATTGTGATGCACTCGTAAGTGATTGTAAATACATAGTTTTTATCGATAATGGTTTTAATTTGGTATAGAACTCCAGTTCATAATAGCTACCATTATTAATATACATACAATCTACAAACAACTGTTTTCCGCCTTCAAATATCGCTAATGGACAGTATGGTCTATAGTCTGACCTCACTTTAAGAGTTACCACTGATGATTTATCCCACGTATTTGGATTAAGTAAAAAGAATCTTCTTAGTTGGGTATTAAAAATATTATGGACAAAAAAAATCATCATTGACTGGTTGTACTAGAGGTTCGCCTGTGGATTTGGCAACAAAGTCCTTCATAATTAATTGAGTTTGATTATTAGCAAAATAAATTCTTCTCTCTGTATCTAGGACTACTTCTGTAGTACAGGTTCCAGGCAAAGTATCATGATGTAACAAAAATGAAGTATTCTTTTATGAATAAATAAACAAATTAATTAGTAGAAATGGAATTAGTTTGATGTATAATGTATACATACTTTAATGGCGTCATTCAATATTTGGCTATTGTCTGAATATTTCGAATATAATGAATTGAAAGTAACTGTTTTGAGAGTATTCCTAATGGTGGAGCTAATTTCCTTTTTTAAGTTTGGTTTAGTTGTATAGTATCCCTTAGATTATAAAAAAGATTAATATTTATATTAATTTTTAAATTCTAAATATTACATACAACCCAATAAGATCCATCCAATTGGAAGTATTGCATAAGATCTTGTGTAGTAAGTGATTTAATATTGATTTTGTTGTCGATGATGAATTTTTTACATTCTCGATTATAGTCTTCCATTGTACTGTATTGAGCTTTAAACTTCTTAGATAGATTTGGATCATTATTAAGAGTGTCTAATAATATGAAAAATAAGTATCCTAATTAAAATGAATATCTTAAAACAACCTACTTATCATTCTGTCAATGTTAGGAAAAGAAGCATCTGGATTTGTAAAGGTAAAGTCTCCTCCAACAATCATTAGAATATTATTGGTTTTTGAGTAACGAATTTTACTTTCTATCATCCTGAGACATTCATTCATCAATGTATTTCCATCAATGAAACCAGTTGAGTCAAGTGGTGGAATGACGTAGGTGGCCATGTATAACTATCTTGCAACACAGTAACAAAAACCTCTGAATTCTCCCTTCCATTGGGTCTCCACAAAAAATTGATATCTCGATTCATCTTTAAACTTTCTCTAAGCCTTTCATCGATCCTGTGCAAAACAAGATTCTTACTATTACTTAATGCCTCCAGAATTGCTCCTTTTGTAGTGTACCCAAATGGATCTATTTGCCAAGCACTATCCTTGATTTTAGTGACAATGTTGTATTATTACCAATAGTCTAAATACTACTTACGTTTTTGGAAGGAATTTTTCACCAAAAGTTTCTGCAATAAATTTATAACCAGTTTCAATGTTCAAAAGGTAACCTTCTGCAGTAGAACATCCTTCATCTGCTTGGACCCAACCGCCTCCAACAAATTCGATTCTACCTTGATATACCAAATCACTAAAGTCAGATTTGAAGTATTCATTGGCATTGGTTGTCCAATATTTTTCAAGATATCCACTAGTGTAAAGTTGAATTAATAACAATATCACAAGTACAAGTATTGAAGTCTACAAACATTTCAGCCCAAACAAATTTCTTTTTAGGATCCAGTTTGAGTTGTCTAGTTATTCCAGGAAAGAATACTTTTAACATTGATGTTATAGTATTGCTGAAGTAAGAGTTAATATCATAGGATAAAAGAATTCCAAAGAACAAACTTACATTAATGGTTCTTATCCATCCAGCGTCCAAGTGGGTATGACAAATAAAATGGATATTATACCTAATGTTATCTCTGTAGAAAAGTGGATTAAGTGTATAATTAAATTTATTATATGTTGGAGCATTTGTTACAATGGATGGTGTGGGTTGAGGTGGGTTCACATAACTAGGGGTTCCAGTACCTGTGAAATTGAAAGCTATTGGACTAGCGATCCCACCATTTGAACCAAAATTACTTGTTACTTGATCTGAGAGACATGAAATAATATATAAAGAAAAACAAAAAAGAATTCTAGCTAACTTCATGGAATTATAATTTGTTTATTTCCAGCTTTTGGAAACTATTGAATTAAATGATCCTATTGTCTTGATAGAATTTATTAACATCAAATCCCATCCAATTTTTTATTTAAATTCCCATTTATCATTTATTGATTACAACAAGTTCAATTGAACTCCACCGCTCATTTTACTAATCCTTGAATACATGAATTTCACTGGGATATTGGGAACATCAGTACCCGAATAGATTTGAAAACCATTATCTCACAGTTGAACCATAGTTAGAAACGAAATATCTACATTAGTATCACAGGTTCAGTGATAAAATAGCTCATCCTAATCATTTTAGTGCACCTGTATTATAATCTATGAAAGTTAATAGTAATTTACTGGATGACTCGAACTTGCTGTCTTATCACCCCTTTAAGCTAGAAGTACAAGTATCTCGGCAACTGTTCGCGCAACAAGCGGATATCAAAAATTAACTCTTATACTCGGCATATATGTATGATGTTCATTGTACAACACTCCAATGTCTACCATGATCAATAATTTTGAAAAGATTGAACAGTTGATGCTTTTCATTATTAAATGTTGTTGTTGTTATTGTTATTGTGACAAGTTAAGTGGTAAGATAATTTGGTGTGGTGTTTGTTGTTGTTGAAATTGAATAGTTGGTTGATAAGATATTGATTTCAACACTCATATATCTTTTTCAAGAAAAAGCAAAGAAAAACCAAAAATTATGCAACGAATTAGTATTTTTAGAATACGAACAATATTAACATCTTCTTAATTAAAATTTTGTATTGTATAATACTATTTACCCCAATATAAATAAATATTAGATATGTTGATAGTTTAGTTGATAAATGAACGAATGTATATTTATCTGAATGTATTTGTTGGTTGTTTTTTTTTGTTTATTTACAACCCTGTATCTATTCAAATAAAATCATAATAGATCTATTAATATAGTAAATAAAATTAATTAATTAATTAATTAATTAATTAATTAAAACATTACATATATATATAAATATGTATAAAGTTATATGACAATTGTAAATTACAAGTATAAAATATATATTCATTTAAATGACGATTTTTTTATTTTAAAATATCAGAATAAAAATTAATTCAATTTTATTCAATTTTTGATAATTGAAAAATTCTTCCGAATTATCATTGTATTAGTGTATAAAATGTAGGGGTTTATGTTTTTCCTTTGGTCTAATGCTTATGTAGTATCATAAAAAACTAGTGCAATGAGTTGGTAGGGTGCTGATTTTTTTGTTTTATTTGTAACGAACCCTTTTTTTATTGCAACAATTATTTGTTTTAAAAGTAATAACACACACACACATATAGACACGCTGCATATACCATATACTAGCTAAAAATGGATAGTAGTGTTACAAAGAGAAAAGTAACAACAACTGGTGCGGAGAATGACGTCGACGAAAGCAACAGAAATAGCAATACCAAGAAGCAAGCCGTCTATAAAAAGCGTACTGATAGCTTTCCAATGAAAGCATTCAGAGGAATCATTGGTTTCACATGGGCTATCCTTATCACTGGTAAGTTGATCCCTATTGATTCATTGTTTGTTTGATGGTTGTGATTGAGTGATTAAGTGATTGAGTGATTGATGTGGTTTGCTTTGTTCCTTAAATTGATTGGCTCATATTCTAACTTGTGTCCATCTCATCAATAGCATTCATGTGGGCGATTCTCCCACTCACTATTATATTAAGATACATTTTGAAGGCGGCTGGCGTAAAGAGATACACAGATCCATTGGATCACTTAAGTAGAGTTTGGGCAAAGGTCATCCTTTGGATTGTCAATGTCGAATATGAAGTGCAGAACAGCCACTATGCGAAACAGTGCGACGCGAAATCAACCATTCTGATGTACAGCCATGCTTCAAACATCGACCCAATCGTGCTGATGGCATCGACTCCCATCACCACACGTTTCATTTATAAGAAGGAGCTGCTTTACTTTGTCCCATTCATCTTTGCATTGACATACATCATTGGACACATTCCAATCAACCGTAAGAAGCGTCAGTCTGCATTCGAATCAATCAACGCTGCTGCAGCCGACGTTAAAGAGAAAAAACTGTGCGTTGTCATCAGTCCCGAAGGAACAAGATCGTCCGACGGAATCTTGCAGCCATTCAAGAAAGGACCATTCCACATGGCCATGCAATCCAAGGCATTGATTGCCCCAGTCTGTCTATTTGGTAACCACGAAGTATGGCCAAATAGCAACCTATTGCCAAACAATGGAAAAGTCTAGTAAGTATACCGAATGAACAATTATTATTATTATTCCATAGACTTGTTCTTACAAGAAAATAACTAGTGTCAGATATTTAGAACCATTTGCCATTGAAGAAGGCGATACTATCGATTCATTGTTAGAGAAAACAAGAGAAAAGATGCATGCAGCATTGGTCGACCCACCAAAAGATTTCGAGCCAATGAAATCTGGTCCACAATTCAGTCATTCAGTGATCTTCATTTCAGGTCTTATCATTGCAGTAAGCGCAGTACTGAACTTTTTTGGCTATTTCTAGATTTGATAATAAAGTTGATCATTGAACTAGAATAATCAACTTCATCTCAATGCGCACATGAAGACTAATCAAACACGATCTATCTGGTATTTGCCAACCAGTGCAGTATCGTGACACTTCCCTAAATGACTCACACAGATGCCTCTGTGAATCTACAATCCATTCCAGTTGATTTCACACTAAATTTCCAATTTTTTGATGAATTATTTTGTTTTTTGTTTTTTGGAAATCAAATCAAATGGAATGGGGATGGTTGGGTGGTGTGGTGAACTTGACGTTTAATTAAACTATTTTAAATTATTATTATTATTGTTTTTGTTATTGTTATAATTAAGATAGATAGATATACATATAGTTGTAAATAGATTCTAGTAAATATGAGTGAACTTGATCAATATGCTCATCAAGCTCGTATTGCAAATGCAAATTCACTGGTTTGGAAAGATGAATGTAGCTATTCATTCGATAGAACTGTATGTTTAGAACATAAAGGCTTTATGATTCTTTGATCAATATAATAGATGCTAACTGAATTAATTGGAATCAATTTGCTTGTTTTGATTTCGAAAACAGGATATGAATGATGGTTTATTTGTAGATTTGAATAGCTTCATTGCTGTGTCTAAAGCCTATCTCCAGTTGAATTATAATAAGACTAAACACTCTTTGTACTTGAATATTCGTAAAGTGATTTTACCTACTTCACCAAAGACTGATGGCGACACCTCCAATCCACCACCCCCAAAGAAACTTGCTATTGGTGTTGAAGGTGGTTTCAATGATGATGACGCTCCCAAGTATGAAGAGCGTTACTCTATCTATTTGTACCCAGCAGACAAGCATTTTGAGTTGACTGATCCTTCCTTGCCTGCAGCTATTAGAGACTCAGCCAACAGCGTCATCAAAGCTAACTCAGTGTCACGTAAAGAGGAGATTGTCGGTTGGTCAGCTGAGCAGGTTTTTCCATCCAAGTTTGCCAACGACTTAAAGCAGTTGGACAATGGAGTTCGTGTCCCTCCAACTGGATGGCGTTGTTCTGAGCCAAATTGTGATCGTTCAGAGTCCAATCTTTGGTTGAATTTGACTGATGGTAATATTGGTTGTGGTCGTCGCTATGCCGATGGATCTGGTGGAAATGGTCATGCTTTAACTCACTACGATAAAACAAAGTATCCACTCTCTGTCAAGCTTGGAACCATCACTAAAGAGGGAACTGCAGATGTATATTCCTACCCAGAGGATGAAATGGTTTCAGATCCTAAACTTGCCGAGCATCTAGCACACTTTGGAATCAACATCTTCCAAATGAACAAAACAGAAAAATCAATGGCTGAATTGGAATTGGATCAGAACCTCAACTTTGAATTCGGAAAACTCTCTGAAAAAGGTAGAGAACTAAAGAATGCATTTGGACGTGGAAAAACTGGTATCGAAAATCTAGGAAATACGTAAGTGGATGAATATTTATTGTTTGGTAAAAGGAAGCTGACTGACAGGACTATTGATATATTCTTGTCTCTATATAGATGCTATATGTCATCTGTATTACAGATGTTGTTTGCAACCCAACACTTTAAGGATAGATACATCAGTCAAAGAGAACATTCCTTCAAGGAAATCACTCAAGATCCAACAGCTTCTTTTGAAATTCAAATGTCAAAGTTGGCCCACGGATTGGAAAGTGGGGACTATGCAAAACCAGAGGAAGTCAACCAACCAAAGAATGAGCAAGAGCAAGCTAAAGCATCACAAATTGGTATTACTCCAAAGATTTTCAAGAGTTTAGTTGGAAAAAACTCCCCAATTTTCGCAACCTATCAACAACAAGACGCTTTGGAATTCTTCCAATTCATGTTGCAATGGATTGAACGTAATGAGAAAACACGTCCAAGCTGGATACGTTCCGACGATCCAACCAAAGCTTTCACCTATATCCTCCAGGAGAGAATTGAATGTGGTTCAAGTGGAAAAGTAAAATACACAAACAGAATTGAGAATGTATTGTCACTTGCTATCCCAATGGAGGCAGCCATCAACAAGGAAGAAGTTCAAATCTATGAATCGTTAGTTGCTTCCAATGGTGGAAAACCACCTGCTGGACAGGAAGAAATCAGACCAATTGTCCCACTTCAGGCATGTCTCGATAGTTTTGCAGAGCCATATAAAGTATCTGATTTCATGAGTACTGCTATTGGTGGTAAAACCTTTTCAATCAAGTAAGTTCGATCCTTTGTAAATTTACACTACTTTAAGAAATTAACATTTACAAATCAAAAAGCTCAACAAGATTAGCTAGCTTCCCAGATGTTTTGGTCATCCACTTAAGAAAATATGTCATTGGCGATGATTGGGTACCAAAGAAATTGAGTAAGATTATCGCTCATCTCTTTTAAGTTTCAAATCTAACAATTTATTACCATATAGATGTTTGTATTGATGCACCTGATTACCTTGATATTTCTAATCTCAGAGGTACTGGAAAGAAACCAAATGAAGAAGAGCTACTAGAAGAATCCACTTCATCTGCTGCCCCAGTTCCTAACAGTGAACTTGTTGAAATGCTAGTGTCTATGGGATTCCCCAAGAATAGAGCTTCCAGAGCTGTATTGGCCACCAATAACTCAGATGCTGAGGCTGCCATGAACTGGGCATTGGAGCATGGTGACGATCCAGGTATTGATGACCCTCTCCCAGCACCATCAGCCAAGCCAAGCGGATCATCTGCAACAATGACCTTTAGCGCAGATGATCTTGTTATGTTGGAGGCAATGGGTTTCAATGAGAAACAATCAAAGCTTGCGCTCAAAAATACAAATAACAACGTTGAAAGAGCTGCTGATTGGTTACTCAGCCACATGGATGAGCTTGACCAGCTTTTGGCTCAGAGCGAATCTCCAGCTACAGCTGTAGATGTACCAGCTGCAAATAATTCCGATAATTTAACTAAAAAAGTTCATGATGGAAATGGAAGTAAGTAGCGAGCCACAATCACATTGTTTTTTTGCAAAAACCAGTTACAACCCAATATTTTTTACACCCAATCACATCACACACCAGATTTAGTAACAATCAATCATGTCACTCACCTTTGTATAATTTCAACTATTGTTACTTGTTTCAAACATTTTTCACAGATCCATTTTAATCTAAAATATTAATCTTTATTACCACTTTAAATAGATTATGAGTTGGTGGGATTCATCTCACATCTTGGAAGCAATGTGCACATTGGACACTATATTTGTCATGTAAAGAAGGATGGTGAATGGATCAAGTATAATGATCGTCAAGTTCAGCACTCTGTCGAACCACCCAAAGAGTTTGGATATATGTATTTTTATCAAAGAAAATAGAAACATTGTAATTAAACGTTCAAGAACAAATGTGAAAAAGATAGGGGTTACAGCCACAACCAAACCAAGATTTTACCGTGGAAGATCTCCAACTTCTCGCCGAATGAAGAGCACAAGAGAAGACACCTTACAACAGCCAAAAAAAAAAACTAAAATTAAACCCACATCTTCACACTTGTACACCAATCAATATTATAAAATCGATCATCACACTTTGTGTGGTTTGAGCTAATGCATTGTAGATCTGTAAAGATCTGTGATAAATGTTTGACAAAGCAAAAAGGTAATATAGTGATCATTAAATTATGAAATCCCAATTACAATAGATGATAAATTAGATTCATAGATTCAAAGGTAAGCACCAATAATCAACCAAACACTTCATCATCTTGGTTTTTGCTTAAGGCAGATTGTGCTGATTGTTTGTTTTTTTTTATTCAAGTAGATGTAAGAGGAGTGGTAGCAGGGTGAAGGCATACATCAGTATTATTCATATGAATATTAATCATCATATTCATTATTAGAAACATACATATATTATTATATAGTTGGTTGGGTTCTACGACACAAATATAGAAACACAAATATCCCACAACACTGGAGAGACAGTCCTTCCTATTGTTGTGAATTCGAATTAGTGGTGAGCTAAAGAATATTAAAATGTCTTTTGGCTCCAACTAGTTTAAAGTTAGTTAAATTAAGTGCAAGACAGCAAGTATAGTGGAAGTAAAGTATAGCATCTGCTATTCTATAATATTAAGAAAGAAAGTAAGTAAAACACTATGTATTGTGTGGGAATTGTATTTGATTTGATTGTTGATTTAACTGGACTATCGATGTTTGAAATATCCCTGTTTGATATGCTTAGTTTATGTATGGGGATGGAAAAAGGGGGAAGATCTAACATTCTATTCACTCAAAAGAAAAGATTGGTTCTAGTTATCATTATCATTTATCTATCAAGAGGAAACCAATACTTATTATTAATCAAACTATATATACAGCCACATCTAATATTTAATTGTTTAATAATAATTTCTTGTATTATTATTATTATTCTTAATTATGTTATCATTTGTATGTAACTCTTCATGCAATATAAACATTTGAATCTATGTTAAATTTATTGCTCATCAAATTAATAGATTGAAAGATGATAAAACAATAGATAATAACAAGAAAGTAGAAAAAGTAACAGTAAACAATAAATAAACCAGATCTAAAAATAATATTTATTAATTTAATAGGCAGATAGAGATATTATTTTAACAGGCAGATAGACAGATTAAACAAAATAAATATTTTCGTTAATCAACTTTGTACCAAACCCATTGATTTATTTATGAATTCATTATAATCTTATTAATAAACCAAGTATATTTTATTATGTTATAAATAATTTATTTATTAAATATTACCATTTGAAGTAATAATAAGTCAATTAATTCCACACCCTTTATACTATTCATTATTTATATACATAAATATTTATATTATTGTATTTGTTATACAATTTATCAATAATAATAATATTGTTTTTATTACTATGTTGTTGTTGTAGTTGTGTTATATCGATATTATTGTTGATTGTTGGTTGATCTACTGACTCTTTAGAAACTAATAGAAATAAAAATAAATTTATCAAATAATATAATTTATTCTATTTTAGTTCAGTTAAGAGTTAGTTGTTATTTTAAGAGTGTAACAAGAACAAGATATAAGTAGAAGTAAAAGTAGATTTTTTAATCTACACTAGTTAATAAAGGTAATACTTCATATCTATTATTATTATTATTATTTAAGCTATACTAGTCAATAACAGCAAACATACTTGGTGTACCACTATCTGCTTCTCTTACATCCCAACTGTGTTGTTGTTGCAAAACATTGGATATAAAAAGAAAGAAAGTGAGATCGCTCACTATATCTAACTAAATTAAATTGTGTATTATCAGTAACACACACCTGTGTTTTCATCAGATATTGCAAAAAACTACAGTCTATCTCTACCTTCGCTGGTAATTTGTTTTTTTTTTGTTTTTGTTTTTTTCTGAGTTCCATATACCCAAGTACCTATGCACTTTCACCGCCAACACCAACACCACTACCACCACTCCACCACTTTTCACTATCAGTAACACCAACCAATAACATCAAACCAAAATCAACCAAACCAAACCAAACAAAAACAACTATCAATAATCAAATAGGAAGAAAAGAACAAGTTATAACTTAAACTTCTATATTATTTATATATATGTATTTATCTATATCAAAAGGAACTATAACTTACTAGTAACCCTTTTTATTACTCTATTTCTAAAATAAAACATCGATTCCACTCATGTTACACTTTTAATAAAAACAAAACCAATTCAGCTTTACCCCAACAGTTGTTGATTTGATTCGAATTAATTTAGGACCTTGTTGGCAACAAAATAAATTCAACCCAATCGATTCATTTCAATTAAAATAGTGACGAAATTAGATAACGCGAAGATACAACACAAACAAAATCAAATTCACAAAGGTGGATCTGACTAAACTAATTTTAAAAAAAAATACAAAAAATACAAAAAAAACAACCAATATTCACCAGTTCGACAGCCAAACAAAATTACAAAAAAAAGCAATTCACAAAGGTGGATCAAACTCTAATTAATTCATTTCATTAGAAATAAAACCCCTTCTCCCATACATTCAACAACCTATATATGTATCTAATAAAACACCTACAGAATAGGAAACAAAAATTTTTATTTTTATTTTTTTTTTTTCATATAGTGTTTCTCTCTGAAACACACTATTAGTACCTCCTATTTAGAAATTCAAGTAACTAAAATCATATTATATTTATATATTACTAAACGATAATTGAGGTACACCTCATTCACCCCTCTTGAACAACAACAACAACAGCAGCAACAACAACAACAACCAAAATAATAATAATTCATTAACAAACTCAACCAAACAAATATTGCCATTATATTCATAATTAGATTAGTTATTTAAATTATCAAACCAAACTCTCCTGCAAACTCTACTCCAACCTTCATATATATTTAAAATATTGATAATTGATTTATTTGGTCAATTACAATTACATGTCTACAAAGAGCTAATTTGTTGTTTATAAATATATTTTTTCAATATTTATTCTATGCATTTCAGCTAATACTGTTCTTTTTAACTATTGCATCGCAACTCAGCTAATGAATAGAATGGATAACATCAATCCTAATATCACTGTGAATGTTGAAGTTAATACAGAATATGGGGAAAGCCTCAGCATTAATAATAATAGTTCTATAGAAAAAACGATGTGTATATAATAATAGTAGTAATAATAATAATAATTCAGTACCCCTACAGCAACAACCACAAATAAACTCAACTTCAACAACCACAACTTCTACCAATAATAATAATAATAATACCGATATAGTAATTAATTTAAATAGCAACTTTAATAAAAGAAAGATAGAACAAACAGAATATCAAGACAAACATAATGGAAAATCAAATAGCAATGCTAACACAATTACTTCAGAACAACCAGCTCAACAACAGACAGCTACAAAATTTCAGAAAAAAGATGAATCAGCAGCAATATCCAAAAACAGCAATAGTTGGAGGTGGAAAAAGAGTCTATCGTCTGATAGATATTTGCTTTGGTGCGTTGGTAAAGGGATATAGATAAAATAGAAAACACTGGAGAAGCTACCGGATGATTTGTGTCAGACTCTGATATCAATATTCCAAAGATCGAAACTTCTTAACCCAAAGACACTTGCACTCTTTAAGAAATTCAAAGTTGACAAAGTTGGATTTCCTGGGCAAAGAGGTGCAGATATATGACGATTGGCTATCTATTACGAAAGGTGCAATGAGTAGCACACTAGTGACAATTAATCTTTCAAAGAACACCATGATTACAGACGAAGGAATTGCGAAACCTCGCACCATCTGCGCCATCTGAATTCACTCGATATTAGTTACTGTGATTCGATACATGGAGGAGGATTAGCAAAAATTGGTGGAAAACGAAGTACCACTACAGAAAGTCAACCTGCAGGGCTGCCTTAATATTGATATTGCCAAGTGTCTGGAATTACTCTCACAATTTCCTCATCTGGAATCTCTAAATATTTCATCTATCAAACTCACCAATGTTCTAATGTGCGGCACTGAAGCAACTGCGATCACTTACTCAGCTCGACATTAGCAACAACAGTGGCATCAATGCAGCCGGTATCCAGCATAATCAGCTCCATCTCCACACTGACAGATCTCGATATAAGTGGAGTGTCGAAATATCACAAGCGCCGGATTTCAGCATATACAGCAGCTATTCGAAACTACAGACACTTCAGGCATCTGACTGTGGCATAGAGGACCAGGAGATGGCATATATTTAGTGAGTTGACGGAACTCAAAACTCTCACACTCATAAGCAACTCTTTTACCGATGTCGGTGCAGCCTATATAAGCAAATTGACATCACTCACAGCCTTGGATCTCTCAATGTGCACAGCTTTAACCGATGAGGCATTAGAACACCTCAAGAATCTTACACAAATCACAAAGAATTAAATTTAAATTTCAACTCAAATCTCACTGACACTGGTGTTGCAACTCTTACTGGTGGACTAAGCGATCTAACTTCGTTAGGAATCATTGGTTGCAATAGATTATTGATTAAAGGTAAATTATTATATAAAAAATACTGCTTCTTCAACAACAATACTAATCAAACTGTTCAAACTCAGTTAAACATAGACCATTGGTGTTATTGGTTGAAGATAATGCAATGCAAGTGACATTAATTACAAAGATTATGACGAGAAACAATTTCGAAGTGGAAGTTGCATCCAACGGACAGATGGCGTTGGACATGTATAAATCGAATCCTAATATGAGCTGATCCTTATGGATATCATTATGCCAATCATGGATGGATTAACAGCAACCATGTTGATAAGAGATTACGAAAGAGAAAAAGGACTAAAGCGAACACCAGTCATCATGCAGACCGCAGACACCGAAGAGGGTCACAAAAAGTGCGTCTCGAAGCGGGCTGCGATGATTTCATGCTTAAACCACTAGATAAGAAAGTAGTAGACTTGGCACACAAACTGTTTAAGAAAGACAATGAAAAGAGCACCCTTAGAAACCACAATAAAAAAAGTGTAAATGTAATTTAAACTTATATATAAAAAACAAATAAATACATATTTATGATATATTTATATATATATAATATATAATATATATATTACCATAACAATAATAATAATATGCTTGATAACTTTATGTTACTGACTGTTATCATGATAATAAAGGTTAACTTATTATCAGTCTAATCTATCTTTCTATTTTATTGGTTGAACTGAGATCCACCTTTTTTATCTTTATTTATGTTTCTTTAACTTTACTTATTTCATCATGGTTGGCAAGATTCGAGACAATTCTAAATGGTTGAACGATGTGTAAGTTGAGATTGTACATTAGATTATAAAAGAAAGTGTGTGAGTGAGATACATACGATCGAAAGTAAAGATGTCAGATTTCTTTTGCTTGACGCTATCGCTTTGTAAAGATACAGTGGTACCATTCGATTTCCATGATGGCTTTGTTGACATAAACTCATCTAATCCACCTTGTTGGATATTCAATAATTCGACCAACATTGAAACTGTAATGTTTTGGTAGGTAATTGATAAAACACTTGAAACGACTATAAATATGAGAATAAAGATAACCAATTAGTAACTAGCTCACATGTTAAATATCTAATTCTTATTGTAGCTGTGTTATTGTCTGTCTAACATATCTGATCAGTCAATCTTAGATCTTCATTCATGAATGTCACTTTACTATAATAATCTTATTTTATCCTTATAATATATCACTGTCTGTCTCATCGAGATTTATCTTTTATCTATCTACTGACAATTTATCTCTGTCTTCAATATATCTTCAAATATAATTGTCTGCTATTGATCGTATATTCTGTATATGATCTATCTTCCTTCTATCTATTCTATATATATTCTCATTATGTCACTATTTAGTTTGACCTACAATTTCTAACGCTATCGATGAAATTTGGAATAACAGAGAAGAAAGCTTGATGAGTTTGAATATGTTCCCAAGCCTCCTTAAATTTACATGTCTCGAGCAAATTGTTCAATACGAATAACTTTAATAATGGTTCTTCCTTTTGCTATAATATTTCGATATTTATTTATTTAAAATAATAAATAAATAATAATATTTATATTAGTAACCGATTAATAATAGTATTCTTGATTATGATAACATACCATTGAGAAAGGAATCATATATGATAAGAATAAAAAGTCATTTGATGGTAAATTCATCAAGGCCTTTGCTAACATCTTTGCAATATAATCTTTGTTGAGTGCAGTTGGATTGAATTGATAGAGCTTGAGCAATGTTGAGTTGGCTTGGAAGTGATAGATGTTCTCATTAATTTGAATGTCGAGGAATTGCTCTAGTTTCTGTGCAATATTAATATTGTAAGAGTCGGCAATAATGTTGGTGATCAACTCCATCTTCTCTGGTGTGCTGAGAGTCGACAAGTCAATGTCGAGCAACTGGTTGTGATCATCCTGTTGAATTTGTTCCTGTTCGGTGTCTGACATCTTCTACTGCTATATAAACCCAAGGATACCTCTAAACGACTGAGATTCTCTAACGCTACGTTAAGATATATCAATAAACAGATAAAGGATACAAGCTTAATTCCAACTTCACTTGAGAAAAGGGATAGCACCACAGCATTATTTTTGAAATTTTCATTTTTTTTTAATTTTTATTTATTTTTCTCACTGTCCTTCCTAATGTTGTGTGAAACCAACAATCATCAGACTGTCATATGATTAAATTGATCAACCAATTACTTAACAAGAGTAATATGTTTTTTCAAGATTCACCATTTTCATCTTAGTTTTATTGGTTTGGATATATAGATAGATAGATAGATATCAGTTTTACTGAATCTTGTATCATATTTTTTTTATTTGTCTTATTTATCAAAGTATTGGTAATTTCAATCACTTTCATCGAAAGTAAAGCCAACAAAGTAAAATAATAGCTTTCAAACCGATAGAACCCAATTTTATATATATCTTATTAATTAATTACCTTTTAATTTTTCCCAAAATTAGTTGTAAATTTCAACGAATTTATTTATAATTCTGTTTCTTTTTATTTTTCATATTAGATATAAGATTCGATTGATAGAAAAGAAAACATATTTATACTATCTACATTTTTTATTTATTATCATCTTATTTCTATTATTATTATTATTATTATATTATTATTATTATTATTATTATCTTATTATTCTTGTAATATTATATAGTTTTGTATTTAAAATTAAAATGGATGTTGGTGGCGAATTAAAATTGAAAGACGACGAAGAATTAATATGTATACCACAATCGAATTCAGATGAACCGAATATAATATCGCATTTTGCACCACCACCTCCTCCGCCACCTCCAGCACCACATGTAACAACACATTTTTTATTTCAACCGTGGACCGGAAGACAAAGAGATCTGATCGCTCAGCCTACCCACGGTGTAGAAGACTCCGACTACCATTTGACGTACCTGGATACAAATACACAGATGTACAATGCACTTCAAGATATATCATTCTCAAAGTTAGTCATTGATCTCCGTACATCCGCACAATGGAACGCATCGCATATCAGCACTGCTGTAAATTTGCCACCACCTTTCAAAGATTCGGAGCACTTTGACGACGACAAGTTCAATCTGACTAAGTACATAAGTACACATACTGGTGTTAAGTACTGGAACATCACCTCACAGCGTGTTATTGTTTATACCGATGCAGAGTTTCACTTCAAGCTCGATCAAAAGAGCCTTGACCACCACAGCGTGCTCGATCACCATCCTTTCAACCTCGACACTGATCGTTGGGACAATTTCGTTTTGCACTTTATGCTATCTCGTTCCAAGAGAACCTGTATTACCATCTACCGAGATGGATTCAAGCCATTCTATGAGAAATATCCATTCCTTTGCCCTAGCTCTTCTACCCCAACCAAATCAGCACTGGAGCTTGCGCTGTATCCTTCAGAGATCATAGAAAACTTCCTTTATCTCGGTGCATATGAATCAGCATCCAACATCAAGCAACTAAAGAATTTGAGTATGTATAGGGCAATCAATGGATTTTGGAGATTGACTATTAATAGGTACTATTTCATGAAGAAATTACACATATAGTTAATATGGCAGTTGAGCTTGAGGATTGCTATCCACATTTCTTTAAATATTATAGAGCGGATCTCGAAGATAATTTCCGTGCTGACATTGCCAAACATTTCCAACCGGTAATCGATTTCATTAATGATTGTAAGAAGCACAATGGACGTTGTTTGGTGCACTGCGCAATGGGTGTCAGTAGAAGTACAACTGCAGTTATTGCCTATCTCATTAAAGAGCTTGGATATACCTATGCAGATGCAAGAAAATACGTAAAAGAAAGACGTGGAATCATCCAACCTAATTTTGGATTCTCAAAAGCGTTGAAAGAGTATACCGAACAACAATGTGCTGCCGCCGGACACTCACCTTCACACAGTGTCACCGAACCAATTCCAATTAGCAAAGCGCCCGCAACCATCCTATCTTCCAGCAATAACAGCATACCGATACTCACATCATCGCCAACAAAGCCCATCATTCTGAACAGTGATGGTTTAATTGTAAATAATCCTTGTAATAACAACCTAATAAACTCTGCACTCTAGCTTTGCAGGGTTATACATTTACTTATAGTTTGATAGTTTAGATTGTTGTTTATTTATTTAGAAATACTATACTATGATTTCAACAGAATAGTAGTAGGAGTTTAGTTGTCTTGGATTTGGTTTTGGTTTTGGTGTTGATGTTGTAATACATTTATAACAGAGTTTGAGTATAACATGATCTCAGGCACGAGATCGTGGCTTGCTCTCTGGTTTATCGATTTAAGAGCAATGGTTGCCATTGATTTGGTTGACTCCTGAAATGCACAGTAGGTCAAACCAGTGATCAGCTCTCTGTAAACACTCTCTGTAATATATAATCTTTTAACTATTTTGCTGTTTGACACTGCAGGTATGTGGTGATTGATTCCATTGATACCATTTGTATGACTATGGCTATGACTATGAACATGAGCATGTCCATGACTATGACCATTGACAACACCGAGGTGGCTATGATGGGTGTGTAGATGATAGTCCAACTCCAAATATGATGTCATTCTAAACTGCTTTCTCGAATCTCTCTCTTTTTTCTGTCTTTCGATGAGAATATCCGATTGTGTCAGTGGATTGGGTTCCTCAAAGGCTGCTTCGCTTGATTTCAACATGCTTGCGAGGCTGCTAGTACTCTGTTCATTATTCTTTAGTTCGTGATGTTGCGATGGCGAGTCTTGTGCCAATGGCAGGAATGGGTATCCAGTTGCTGAGACACGGATACACATTTCACAATACATGGTTCTCGATATCTCTGGCATATATGTAAGGTTCGCATTGTATACTTTAATAACTGTCCGCAGTATCTGTGTTCGATTGGCAGTAGTTACTGCGTCGATTCTTGTGAGTGCACGCTCCACCACAATAGGACTAGATTGAATATTCATTTGCTTCAAGTTCGATTCAGTTAATAATGATTCCGAGTCTGGCACGACAGACTTGAATATAAAAGAAGGCATGGTAGCCGATACTGGGTGGAAAACACTGTCATTACCCTCGCGATCGACCAATTCATTGTTATATATACCAATCAAGCATGTCTCTTATTCCGATGTGTGTAGTTGGACTTGGACCATACAAGAACACCCAGAAAAAAGCAGGTATAAATGACAGCACAAACTTCTTTGCAGTATCCGAGTCTAAATTATACCATGTATAAAACCATTGGCAAAGCAATTCATTCTTCTAAACGAAAGATGCCAACCAATTGATTGAATATTTAATAAGTTTACATGATAAATGTTCTTTAGGTTATAATAGCTTACTGTTTGAGCAAAACCCTTGGAGCATATCTTCTTGATGATCAATTGCATGATTGGTTCATTCTTGAGTAGATTGGTTGCAATTGCCGAGACTTGGTCCAATGTAGAGACCTTGAGTGGTGCCAACAATATATCATAGGCTGAGTTTGTTTATCATTGAGCTATCGGTTTGATCATCGAAAGGCTGCTCAAGATAGCCTGTCAGAAGATCGATAATCTGATCCATCTTCCTCTCCTATATCAAATCTATATCGTCTATAAAACTTGAAAGACTAACAAATAAGTTAACAATATCTACAAACACACTCAAAACTTCATTTTTGTAATTTTTTTGTAATTTTTTTGTTTTTTGGAAAAAAGTAACCCCCTATTGTGAATGTCAAAGTTGTTGTTGCCAAAAGTCATAGTCCAACAGATAGAGATATTTAGTTCCATTAAGTTTTATGTCGAATGGTATTAATAGTTACAATGATTCTTGGATTGTTGACATCAACAATGGTTAATATAGTTGGGTTTTAGGATAGAATCAATGTGTTCGGGAGTACTCCAGAACTATTAATTCCAGAATCCACTTTTAGATTATTTGTAAAATAGATGGCTTTTAATATTTTAATACTTTTTGAAAAGACAGTTTTGATCAAAAAATCTAAATAGGGTCCAATCCCTATTTGTTCAATTTCTTTATATTTTGCAATTACATTTGTAAAAAAATGGGCATCAATCACATGATAAAAATACAATTGCGAGTTTTTTGTTTTTATTTCATATACTACTTGTGAACGATGCAAAAGAGTGGACACAGTTATTTATCTTTTCTCTTTATTGTATTTGTATTTTTAATTTGTAATATTTCCCAATCTAATGCCGCCTTGGGTCCAGAATGCAATTGTCTTACCAATCTGAGATATTGTGGTAGTACAAGCCTTCAGTTGAATGGAACTTGCAATCTCGGTCCCAATTCAAACTTGTATACTTGTGTAACTCGTGGACAGCCACCTGTCTTGAAGGAGACCTGCCAGTTTGGATGTCTTCAAGATCCCGTCAAAGGAGGTGCTTGTATGCAAAAGGACAACTGCACTTGTTACTGGACCGGTGACTACTGTGGCTCTACTCTATCTAGCCGATGTGACTATATCAATCTTAATTCACTATATAGATGTGATGGACCTGGAACAATTCCCGTTTTCAAATTCAATTGTCAAAATGGTTGCCAATACTCCAAAACTTCAAATGATACCTGCCACACTGGTGTATCCAATGTTGAAGGTTTGAAGAAAATCAAGAAAATAGTTGTATTTATGCAAGGTATTATATTATTATAAATCAATAATCAATGGTTAATATTAATATTGTAATTTAGAGAATAGAGCTTTTGATCATTATTATGGAACTATGAGCGGAATTCGTGGATTTAATGATCCCGATGTCCTAAAAACTAGTGCAGGACTACCAATTTTTTTACCAACCTTCTAATAATCACCTGATGAAAAAAATGGACAAAAGTATGCACTTCCATTTAGAATTTCGGGACCAAAGGCTGGATGTACAACAGGTGGATCAAACACATGGTCTCCCAATCATGCAGCTTGGAATAATGGTAAAATGGACAGATTCCCCTCATATTTAGACGAATCTTCAATGGGATTACTTATCAAGAACAGAATTAAATTTCTATTTCCAATTGGCTGAGAAATTCACTATTGGTGATATGTACTTCCAATCGATTATGGGATCGACTAATCCCAATCGTTTATTACTTTGGTCTTCATCTATTGATGCTAGAGCAGAGACAACATCTGGTCCATCCATTGATAATAATCAAGATATTCCATTTACATGGCTAACTTTTACTGAACAATTGGAAAATGCTGGAATTACTTGGAGAATTTGGCAAGACGAAGATAATTTCGATGGTATGTTCACAATATATAATATAATTTCGATCATTAATTGATTGAATTCATCGTAGATAATCCACTTGAATGGTTTGCTCAATATATAAAAATGCTAAACCAGATAGTTCAATGTATGTCAATGGAATGTTTGATTGGGGTATCAATACTTTCCTTGCTGTTGCCGAAAGAGGTGGATTGCCACAAGTATCGTATGTTGTAGCTCCAACACAGTTAAGTGAGCATCCTAGCAATGGGCCAGAGGCTGGCATGTGGTTGGTTCAGGAGGTTGTAAATGCACTAACATCTTCACCAGATTGGGATGAAACTGTACTCATTATTGATTATGATGAGAGTGGAGGTTTCTTTGATCATGTTTTACCACCAATGGCTCCACAAGGTACTATTGACGAGTATATTTCCCAGGGTGGAAACCAAGTTCCAATTGGTCCAGGTTTCCGAGTTCCACTTTTAATTATTTCACCATGGACTACTGGTGGAAATGTCTTTACTGAGTTGACAGATCATACTTCTGTTACCCAGTTTATTGAACAATGGTAAGTTATCTATTGAATCCTCTATAGGAAGGTAATTAATATAATCTTTCATAGGGCAATTGCAAATGGTTACTCATCCAATGATATTATTATCAGTCCGCTTATGTCATCCTATCGTCGTAATACTTTCTCAGATCTCACTCATGCTTTCAATTTCAACTATACGGATACATCATTTGCTCGAATTAGTCCAGCTGTTCCAATTCCTTCAAGTAATAATGGAAGATGGAATTCTACAGATGTTTGTAATAGTTTTGCCCGGAAATGTTACAACCATTCCATTCGGAAACCAAGTGTATCCGACTGTTGAATTTGGTTATAAGCCAGTTCGTGGAGATAACCCAGGTCCAGGAAGATATTATGTCTTTGAACTCAATGGGGTTGGAGCTCTTAGCGAAATAGGTAACTTGGCAATCTCCAACGTTTCTTACTCAAGAGTGTTCCAAATCAATACTTCACAATGATTCCAAACTCTCCCATTGGTTACAGCCTGATTGCAAACAGTGGATTGTGTCTCTCGGACTCACTTAAACTTGTACTTTGCACAAACCAAACTTACAGTTGGCTGTTTATCGATCAACTGGGTGGAATGGGCCATGTTATCCAAAATGTCAATTCTAAACAATATCTAACCTATAATAATGTTACTCAATCATTCTTCCTTCAACCTGAAATCAATTCGTTCTCTATTTTCACAATCTTCTCTGGAAATCCTCAGAATCCAGTTATAGATCCTCCAGTAATCACACCAACACCCACCGATCTCAACAGTGGAAATTCAATTGCCAGCAACTATTATTTAACAATTGCCATTTTGTTTCTATTGTGCATTATTCTACAAAGTCGATCCAATTAAAATAAATACAGAAACCATTAAAACACCGACTTCATTCTCATATAGGATAAGTGAATTTTTAAAGGAGTAATAGGTGAATTGGATTATTCTAAATGAACGGCTGGATTACTCTTTTAAAAGGTTACATGTTGTAAGTAAGGTCTTCTGAAGGATGCATACGGGATCAGAAGATTTTTCTTAAATTATTCATCACAAGTATTCTATATATATAAACGATGTATAACCATAATCATTAATCTTTTAAAAACTGGTAAATAGTGGAACCTAAATCAATAAAGATTAATAAACTTTTCAATTATTTGGAGCAAGGTGTTTCAACAGTGGATTGTTAAGTATTTCAAAACTTTTTGTAAGGTAGATGCCGGATAGTCAGGATTCTATCTTACCCAAAGGTTTGGTGAAGAATGTAAGAAATAAAGCATATAAGATTTAAATAAAGAAAGAATTTAAAAGACTTAGATTCGATATTAATAACTGTGTGTGTATTGATTAATATCAATCTAGGTGGATTTGATTGGTATTTATAATCGTAGGAAAACGTTGGTTTGTGATCACAATTCCAGATTTTTACGAATGTAGTAATTCACCTGGATGATTAAAAATAAAAAAAAAAAAAAAAATAGTAATTCAGTAAAACAAAAAACCAGTTAATCATCCAGGTGATCTATTTTAATAACTAATTAATAAAAGGTGGGGGTCAGAACTATACAGACTGTTGGAAGTAACAACTTCCCGTAGATTTCACTAAGGCTAGGGAGTTCATTCTTTGGGAGACATATGGGGGAACCATGGTGTAGAAAAGTCATGGAAATTCCATAGAGAACTCGTGGAAATTCCATAGAAACCCCAGTGACAGTCCAGATTGCCTCCGAACCGCAATGATGTCCAAACCGATTGTTTACCAGGATGGATCGATGACTCAGCGAGACAACCGACCGGAAAACAATAAGTATAAATACCCGATGAAATCCTTGGTTACAGATATTATATTCTATTCATTGTTATAAGATTATTAATATCATAACCAAGGTATGTAATTTAAAGATAATTAAATAAATATTATATTCTATTCATTGTTATAAGATTATTAATATCATAACCAAGCTTTTCTACTTTATCACTCTCATCAATCTTTTGTTAAAGAGTACTATTCTATAATAGATAATACACTTTACAAAAATGGCGAGTGTTGGAGGTCTCTAAAATCAAGAGAGTGATGATTTTTATCCGCATCCGGGGTATAAATTTCTTATTTTCGACACCTGCAGGATTCGAACCTGCGCCCCCGAAGGGAATTGATTTCTAGTCAATCGCCGTAACCACTTGGCTAAGGTGTCCTTTTTTCTTTCTCAATTTTTTTAGAGGCTTAAAATATTATAACTGTAGTTGGTTATGATCATTTAAAGTTAAACATTGAACTGTTCAATCAGTTTCATTCTTGAAAGAAAATCATAGGAAGGATATGATTTTCTTTTTTTTTGAAGTTTAAATTTATATGCTCAGTTCTTTTGTTGATCGAGGAATTTCATTACTGGAATATTGGCTCTTTCTATTTTGGTAATTAAAATATTTAATTGGTACCAATTCTTGGATAAATTTATATTAAACTAATAATAATCTTATAAATAAAAAGTATTTTGTATATTTAAATTCTAAAATATTATTATTTCGATAATATTAGTTTTGAACTTCACTTCATTTAAGATTCTTAATTTAAAGAAAATGATTATTGGGCAAAGTTAACCCACCCACCTATCAAATGAAATAAAGTTTAACACATCTCATCAACTCCACCCAATCAATTTAAAATGATTTGAGAAAAAATAGAGTATTTAAATATATCATTTATATATATATACTCATATGAGAGATATAGTATTATTATTTATCTGTAGAAAATGAATCCTACCTTCAAAGCAAATCCTGATCATATTGCAATGCTTCAAGATCATTATCAGGGGTATCAGATGACTTTTGCCCTTGGCGCAATTGCTAGATTGAAAGTGGCTGAGAAACTTGGTGACAATCTCAATTGTCAACGCTTGGCAACTGACATTGCCAAGGATGTTGGAGCAGATCCACTTTCCTTAGATAGACTTATGTTTACTATGAGTCTAAGTGGATTTTTTAGATTGGCAGAGGGATCCCTCGCGAGAACCTGGAAAAAGAGTTTTCCAACACACCGATATGTCACTTACTTTGGTTGATCCTTTTGTCGTCGATGAAATGATCATGGTTTCGAGTAAAGGTTTCGTAGCATCTTATTTTTCATTGGTGGAGACTATTACTTCAGGAAAATCTGAATTGGAAAGTTCTTTGGATGCTAAAGATTACTGGGAATTCTGCAAGAACAATCCCAAGGAAGAAGCTATTTTCTCCAAAGGAATGGCATCCCTATCAAATAGACAATGTCCTATACTAGCTAAATTAGTGGATTTTAGCGAATTTAAAACTATTTGTGATGTTGGTGGCTCACAAGGAAGGTAATTATTAGCTTCATTCGAAAATAAGATTTCCATTATTAAATGATAGACATGTCCAGATTTTCAAAGGAACTTTTAAGCCTATATCAAAGAATTGAGCATGTCATTAATTTTGATCAACCATCTATGTTTGAGACTTGCAACGATAATAACATTAGAATAGAGTTGCTCCAAAATCCAAGGTATTCCGAATGCCATGGTTCATTCTTTGTTAGTGTGCCAAAAGCTGACTGCTACATTTTGAAATGTATTACTCACAACTGGGATGACACTCATTGCAAGAAAATTCTTGAGAATATTGGAAAATCTATCAATCCTAACGGAAGAGTATACTTTATGGACTACATCTTAGGAGAAGGTGTTGAATCCGATCAAGACTATATTGCTAGATTAGATTTACGTAATTGAATTGGTATTGAAAGACTAAGAATGGTTAGTCAGGACCTTAGGTACTTAAGTAGAAAGAGTATGTTAACAGTTGTTCATCACCTGAATATAAAATAAATAGTGAATATTGGTATTTGTTGATACCACTTTGAACAACACCCTCTTGAGTCTCAGCCTAACTTCACCTAAATTGGATCATTTGATAAAAGTGTAAAAGAATGTTGCTAACGGGATACAAAAGCAGCATTTACTGCCTTCGAGAACACCATCACCATCACCACTATCATCACTTTCCTTTTTATTCTTTTGATTTTTTAGTTTACTATTAATATCGATGATGATATTGATCAGATGCTTCATATGACTGATATTGTCCTCAATCTTATCCATCAATGACTGCTTTGTATCCAACATTCTATTCTTTAAACAATACCATCAATATCTCACGGTTTCTTCAACATCTCAAACTCTCAAGAGAATTCTCTTTTTCCTTTATGTTTCACTCGGTCAATCGCTCATTAGGGAGATTTAAATATATATACACCATCTGACTGAGAAGAATTGAATTAAAAAAAAAAAAGTTAAAGTTCAAAACTATATATATCAAATTTATCGAAAATAAACATTATGTTTTTGTCTAGTAGTAGTAGTAGTAGTAATACTAATTCATCATTTAAATATTTGATTTTCGAACAAATCTAATCTATCTATCTATCTGTCTGTCTAATCTATTTTTTATTTTAAATAGATTACCAATTAATTAATAGAGTTCCGGAAAAGATAAGCATCGAGATGTCTTTCACTTCAGTGTTCTTCCTTGGTGTTACTAATGTTTGGGATCAATGGATCCATTTTGCAGCTTTATCTGGAATGAAAAACTCATTCAGTCGTTTTCGGGAGCTTCAATCTTTAAAATAAAATTCATTTAGAAATACACAAAATAAAAAAAGTAAAAAAATCTGCTCACGATTAAATGGGGGCAGGCGTGAAGTGCAACATACTTTTTTGTTCATTTAATTTTGTGTGCTGGGATGTTACAATTTAAAATGAAAGCTGACCACACACTCCAGAACCATAAAGGTGGTGAATTTAATGCTTTGGAATGAGGTGTTGTTGTTCAACAGAATTAATAAATAAATAGACATTTATTGTCATTATCATTTTCAACCAAAACAAACCAAACAAAACAAAACAACAACAACAACAATAATTAAATATACATATATAGATAATTAGATTTTATTATTATTAGTAGTATAATAATATTATATACCAAATAATAATAAATAAATAAATAATTTGCAAATTAAAATTTAATAGATACTTAATTTGCCACGCACAACACAACACACTTACATTACTTAGTTACTAGTTAGTCGTCGTAACTTAACTGCCTTATATAATAATAATAAATTAAAGATGTCTTCTGATATTGGTTTAGTTGGTTTGGCTGTCATGGGTGAGAACTTGGTTCTCAACATGGAGAGCAGAGGATTCACTTGCTCCGTATACAATAGAACTACCTCGAAGGTCGACGATTTTGTCAATGGTCGTGGAAAGGGAAAGAAGTTTGTTGGTTGCCACTCAATGGAGGACCTCGTCAAATCACTCAAGACCCCTCGTGTAGTCATGCTCATGGTCAAGGCCGGAGAGGTTGTCGATCACTTCATCAACCAACTCGTCCATTGTTGAGCTCAGGTGATATCATCATCGACGGTGGTAACTCACTCTACACCGATTCAGATCGTCGTGTCAAGGAGCTCGAAAAGAAGGGTATCAACTTTGTTGGTGCTGGTGTATCCGGTGGTGAAGAAGGTGCTTTGCATGGTCCATCTATCATGCCAGGTGGTAATCCAAAGGTAATACTTGTTTGTCTTGAATAGAGTTTGAAAAATATGATGTTAACTTTATTGATATCTTATTGTTTAGGCTTGGCCAACCGTTAAACCAATCTTGCAAGCTATTGCTGCCAAGGTCGAAGATGGACAACCATGTTGTGATTGGGTTGGAGATGGTGGTGCTGGTCACTATGTAAAGATGGTACACAATGGTATCGAGTACGGAGATATGCAATTGATCAGTGAAGCATACTTTATTTTGAAGAACTATATTGGTTTTGAGCAACCCAGAGATTCAACAAGTTTTCCTCGAGTGGAACAAGGGTGATTTGGATTCATATTTGATCGAGATTTCTGCTGATATCTTTGGAAAGAAGGAAGAGAATGGACAATATGTTGTTGACAATATCCTCGATAGTGCCGGTCAAAAGGGTACTGGAAAGTGGACCGCCATCAATGCTCTTGATCTTGGTGTCCCAGTCACCTTGATTGGTGAGGCTGTTTTCGCTCGTTGTCTCTCCTCTTTGAAGGATCAACGTGTTGCTGCCTCGAAGATTCTCCCAGGTCCAAACGCCACCGATGCAAAGAATAACTTCAAGGGTGACAAGAAGCAATTCATCGAGTACGTCAGACAAGCTTTGTTTGCCTCCAAGTTGGTCTCATACGCCAAGGTTTCACCATGATGAAGGCTGCCGCCAAGGAATACTCATGGAACCTCAACTATGGTAACATTGCCTTGTTGTGGAGAGGTGGTTGCATCATTCGTTCCACTTTCTTGGGTAAGATCAAGGAGGCCTACATTTCCAATCCAAACTTGGACAACTTGCTCACTGACAAGTGGTTCACCGAAAAGATTGGTGCCTGTGAGAATGGTTGGCGTCAAGTAACTGCTGCCTCCATCTTGAACGGTATCCCATCCCCAGCTTTCACCACTGCCCTCTCATACTTTGACGGTTACCGTTGCCCAATGCTTCCAGCAAACTTGATTCAAGCCCAAAGAGATTATTTCGGAGCTCACACCTACGAGAAACTCAACGGAAAGAGAGGTGAATTCTTCCACACCAACTGGACTGGTAGAGGTGGTAACACTCACAGTACTTCATACAATGCTTAAAAACATAAACAATAAATTTATCATTTTTTGTCGGTTTAAACAACATTGAATGACATCACACTGAACCATATGATCAACACACCATTGCTTCATTCGGAAATTAACACACAAAAAATTGATTCTCAAGTGAATAAATAAATATCTAGCTAGTTTAGTTTTTGATTGATTTTCATCACACACTCATAAATTTTATACATTTTTAAATCTTCCAACCCATTATTATTTGTAAATAGATATTTTAGAGTGATGGATCAAACAAAGTTGGTTGCATTGGCGGCTAGTGTCACCACTGTCGCTGCCGCCGGATTGTTGGTCAACTATGTAAGAGATGCCTACCATGTCGGAGAGGATTCAGTTGTCTTCAACTTTGACAAGCAGGCCTCCGGTGGTGATTTGGTCGCCAAGGTATTAAAGAGTCATGGAGTCAAGTTTATTTTCACTTTGATTGGTGGACACATCTCGCCTATCTTGATCAGCTGTGACCGTGAGGGCGTTCGTGTCATTGATGTTCGTCACGAGGTCACTGCTGTCTTTGCTGCTGACGCTGTCTCTCGTATCTCGGGTATTCCAGGTGTGGCTGCTGTCACTGCCGGACCAGGTCTAACCAACACTATCACCGCGGTAAAGAATGCCCAGATGGCTCAGAGTCCATTGATTCTATTGGGTGGTGCCACCTCTGACTTGCTCAAAGGAAAGGGTTCACTTCAAGACATTGACCAGTTTGCATTGTTGAATCCACATTGCAAGTGGACTACCCATATTAGCCGTGTCGATCAAATCGTACCATCATTGGAGTATGCCTTCTACATTGCTCAATCTGGAACACCAGGTCCTGTCTTTATTGAATTCCCTATCGACACACTCTACCCTCAACCCATTGCTTCTGGTTGGTATCTCAAGTCCAAGCAAGACAATGCTTCTATTGCCAACCGTATTATCAACGCCTATATGAACTACCATCTTGGTAAGATCTTCTCGTGTCTCGACAAGGACATTACCATCCACAAGCCTTCCCCATTGGCTATTACACTTCCTTCCAGCTCATGGATCAACAAGACCGTTCGTATTCTCAGAGACGCCAAGAATCCAGTGCTTTTGGTAGGTGCACAGGCCCTTCTTCTTGGTGGTGGAGCCATCAAGCCAGATCAACTTCAACTCGCTGTTCAGTCACTCAATATCCCAACATTCACATCAAACATGGCACGTGGATTGCTAGGACCATCCCACCCTAATCTCTTCCGTCACTGTCGTGCACATGCCCTCCGTAATGCTGATGTTGTAATTTTAGCTGGTGTAGTTTGCGATTTCCGTTTGGGTTATGGACAATCCATCAATAGACACGCTAAGGTTATTTCTGTAAATAGAGACAAGACTGATCTCTACAAGAATCGTACTCCAACATATCCCTATCTTGCCGATCCAGCCACTTTCCTTGTGGAGCTTGCTCGCTCAATGGAGTCCAACAAGCTTTCTTGGCGCGCTTGGGAGGAGGATTTGTCTCGTCGTGACATTCAAAGATCCAACGAAATCAACACCAAGGCTTCAGAGAATGTAGAGTCAAATGGATACCTCAACCCACTTGCAGTTCTCCAGAAATTCGACCAGCTCCTTCCACAGAAGTCCGTGATGGTTGCAGATGGAGGTGACTTTGTTGGAAGTGCTGCCTATATCGTGCGTCCAAGAGGACCACTCTGCTGGCTAGACCCAGGACCCTTTGGAACTCTCGGTGTAGGTGCTGGATTCGCACTTGGAGCCAAGCTTTGCCGTCCTGACCACGACGTCTGGATCATCTTTGGTGACGGTGCCTGCGGTTACAGTATCCCCGAGTACGACACCTTCGTTCGACACAAGGTAGCAGTGGGTGCACTCGTTGGAAACGATGCCTGCTGGATGCAAATCATGAGAGAACAAGTCGACTCTCTCAAGAGTGAGGTCGGATGCAATTTGGCATACACCAACTACGACCAAGTCGTCAAGGCATTTGGTGGTGATGGCTACAAAGTAAACACCATGCAACAACTTGACAACGCTATGGCAGCAGCCAAGAATTTCATGGACTCTCAAAGCTTGCCAGTCTTGATCAACTGTATCATTGCAAGAACAGATTTCAGAAAAGGTTCAATCTCTGTCTAAAAAAAAATCGACCAACTAACCAAAGGTCCAATTTGATCATCATTGCAATCCATCATCTATCATCCATCATCCATCAATCATAAATCATATGATAATAATAAATATAGTAATATTGATATATTTCCTTTTTAGTAATATTTTTAGTATTTGAAATTTCAAATATATTCCTGAAACATCTATGTGTGTTATATTTTTAAAAAATGCCGCCAAAATTGAGAGTTGGCACTTTATGGCATAGTTTAATTTCCAAGAAATAGATGTATAACCAACTTCAAACACACACTTCCCAAAACTTACTAACCCAAACAAGTTGCAGATAATTGTTATCCAATTTATTTATTAATTAATTACTATTCATCTTTATTTTTGGATATATATTATATATAAATTAAGTTTTAGTATACATACAGATATCTATAGTATCTATAGATGAAAAGATCCATTGCTCAGTGTAATGACAGTAGTAGTGGCTGTGCCGCTGGTGGTGCTATTAGCCATCCTATTGAAATTGAGATTGACGACAATCATCATGATAGTACCACCACTTCGTTGAATGCAGGTCAAGTCGGCAGCAGAAACAACAATGAAGACGACTTGTTTGATGATTTATTTAATATTGACGACAATACTACTAGTCTAACTCCACCTTCTAATCTAATTGATTCGACAACTACAACTACAACTACATCCACTCCCTCTTTGAATCCACCAACCTCAGTAATAGCTGCGACAAAGAGTCAACCTACAACACCAACTAAAATCAAATTAATACATCCGAGTAATGGACCTGCTAGTCGAGCGGTCCATATTAACAGTGCAAATGGTAGCAACAATAATAATCATGTAAATAGTAGCAGTAATAACATTAGTAATAACAGCAGTAGCAATCAAACTCAAGTCAATGGAAGTGCAACAAAATCAGATAAAGATAAATTCAAAGAAGTGGAGTGTCCTTTTTGTTTTAAAATGTTTATGGCTTATAATATCAATGACCATATATCATACTGCTCAAATGCATTATCACCTTCCAAAAAGAAACAAAATACAAGTTCAAACAACAACACACTCAACAGTTTCTTGGTACCAAAGAGCAATTGTAATAATAGTAGCAACCAACCCACTTCATCATCAACTACATCATCCTCGTCCTCGTCCTCTCTTCTTTATCTTCATCACCTTCACCCTCATCTTCCCAATCAAACGATGGAAATCAAATCAGCAGCAATAAGAATCAAAATAATGGTCTGGAAGAATTAGATAAGGCATATGGAAGTTTGTTTAAGAAAAAGCATACCATTGTCAGAGAAAATGAGACCACTTTCACTGGAAGACTTTGTTGGACAAGAGGAGCTATTTAGTGGATCGTCAATGTTCTATGAGATGGTCAAGAGCGGAGCACCCCCATCTTTATTCTCTGGGGACCACCCGGCTCCGGAAAAACAACCATAGCCAAGCTCATTGAAAAGAACACTACCTCTCATTTTGTTATGCTCTTCTGCAGTCCAATAGTGGTGTAGCCGATATGAAACAAGTGGTTGCTCAGGCCATTTCCCGTGGCTCAGGTATCCTAAGCAAAAAACTATATTATTCATTGATGAAGTAGAGTATTCAAATGAGACAAGTCCTAGCGGCTATCGCAGCTTACTAATGTTTTTCTTTTAGATTCACAGATTTACAAAATCTCAACAAGACTTCCTGTTACCTTTTGTTGAAAATGGTACATTTACGCTTATTGGTGCGACAACAGAGAATCCATCATTTGAGGTAAATGGAGCGCTGCTGAGCAGATGCAGAGTTTTCAAGTTACAAAAGCTGTCACAACAGCATATTTCAACAATTTTAAAAGAGAGCCATAGATTCCTATTGTAAATATACATCTAAAAAGATAACGATAGACAAAGAAGGTTTGGAATCTCTGTCTCTTTTCTCAGATGGCGATGCAAGATCAGCACTGAACGTAATTGAGAGTAGGTATTTCCGGAAGATTCAATACTCAAGGATCAAACATATATTAATATTACGAAACTACAGTGGTTATAAAAGGTTCACCTGGTGACTCTATTCATATCAGCAAATCCAAACTAAGTGCACTTACACAAACAAAAACATTCTTGCACGATAAGTAAGTTGGTTAATCTATCCATTAAATATCAATTGCTAATTTCTCATTGCTATCTCAGGAAAGGGGAGAGTCATTATAATCTTATTTCGGCTCTACACAAGTCAGTGAGAGGAAGGTATGTAGCGTGTCTTACCCAATCATTTCTTATACTAATACTCTAAGCACAGTGATGCCAATGCATCAACCTATTGGCTAACAAGAATGCTAGAATCAGGAACAGAGGTATGTTATTTAATTGTTTCTAAATTTAGAATTTGTATTAATTTTATATACAGCCTTTGTTTATTGCTAGAAGAATGATTCGAATGGCAAGCGAAGATATTGGATTAGCAGATCCATTGGCCATGGGAATTACAGTTGCTGCTTTTCAGGCTGTTCAGTTTGTTGGAATGCCAGAGGCTTCATTAAGCTTACTTCAAGCCGCTGTTTATCTTGCTCAAGCACCAAAATCAAATTCATTAGAGTTGGCATACATGAAAACAAGAGATTTTTTGCTGTCTAATCAGAGCCCTCCAGTTCCACTACATATATGTAATGCTCCTACAGAGTTGATGAGCAAGTTAGGATATGCTCAAGGATATCAGTATAACCATGCTTACGAAAACCAATCTGAAGTTACTCAAACCTATCTACCAGAGTCCATTGCCAACGAATTATCTTTCAATACAAACAGACTTGCAAAGGAATTGAGAGACCTGTGCATTCGAGCGTATCAGCACCACCTGCCATTGCTGACCGTTCTGTTTTTAAGTATCCTTCAGACCATGATCAAACCGATGACAAAAACTCCAAATAAATTTGGTGAACTATTTTATTGTATATCAAATTTTTGTTTTGTTTTTTAAAGGAAAGAGTACACTCTCGTCTGTTTGAATACCCCATGAAGAATATGTAATTGACAGTGAAGTGAGGTCCCATCAACTACCCAGACCATTGGATTTCATCATTAATTTTCTTGAAAGAATGGTTTTCCAAATCGATTTATTTGAGAAATTTAATATTTTATTTCAGATAAAAACTTTACTCTTTGGATTTATTTAAGGTGTGGCAATCAGATTCTGTTAAAATATCACAAACTCAAATTCATGGAAATTTTGATTTTAAGTATTTTTGATGGTTGTGATGAAAACTTACCCCTAAATTCAAAAACAACCATGATCATTCAACTCAAAAAATGATACAACAATAAAATGATATTTCCAAAGTATATTTATATTTTAATTATTACATATTTCAACAAATATAGGACCATTGATGAATTTAAAGACTTTCTAAATTTGGATTTGGTGTGTTGGGATTTCCATGATATTGTCAGATCATTAAATGATAAATTGGTAGTCAGGAAAATTGATTCATTCAATCCTTTTATCGAGAAGATCCACAATAAGTATTCGCCTCTCTCAAAAAACATCAAAAGTCTTCATGTTTATCAAGATATTTCGAAAGATGTTACTAAGAAAGCTGCTACCAAGACTAGAAACGTCGTAGTTGACCTAGTGTCAAAAGCATTTGGTCAATTAGAATCCTATAAAGGTCCAGTTCAGCTCTTGGAACTACTTCACGACCATGGTATCAAACCATTGGATATTGTACTTAATAACATATTGCAGGATAATAGTATTGATAAAAGGTTGCAGAAGATCATTTCATCTTGCTCTCCAAGCATTGAAAGTCTAGAGTTCGAAAAAACACTTTATATTGGATGACGATCAGTGGACCAAAAGCATCATTGAGCCACTCTTCAAGTCTGAAACTTTGCTAAAGTCATTGAAGAAGCTATCCCATCTGTGGAATGTAAACTATGAAGAAGTTAGCAAGATTATGAAATTATTCCACCAACGCTCAACAACGGAGTTACCATTAGAATTCGTTGAAGGTGACGCTCTTATCATTAATCTACTTCTCCAGTATGGCGCAGCACCAAAGACAATCAAATTCTTTGTCATAATATCAGAGGAACTCTCTCATCTCCCACCATTCGCCTTCAATGAGACGAACTATCCAGAGGTAGTTAATCTGAGCATCAGTCCGACCTTCGATCTCTATGGCGGAGATTTTTATGAAGCTGAGGAGCTTGAGGAGTTTGGCTCATTGGTCCCGACCTACATGGATTAATATTCCCCGAAAAAAATGGTACAGCTTTGTTCAGCAAGGTGAAATCTCTAACGCTTGACGATAACGAACATTCACATTCTTTCATGTTGCATTGGTTGGGCTCAGAAAAAGGAACCGCTTTCTTTGAAAAGTTAGAGAAGATGGTACATTTGGAATCCCTTACTTTCAAATTCGAAAACGAAGAAAGCGAGGACGAGGACATCTGCTTGTTCTACGATCGTGTATATGAATATTTGAGAAACAGAAAGCAGCCACTCAAGTTCTTATGGATGAGCGGCATGGACAACTTTGATCAACTGTATAAACTGGCTGCGGTCTATTTTGAATCTGATCAGTACATTGGCGAAGTCTATAAGAATGCATTTTTCATATCCTCCTACAAACCAAACACCAGAGCCTACCACAAAAAGCTCAATATCTTGTTCGACAGTGCGGAGAAATTCACAGAAACTGCTGATGAGACCTACTACAAATCGTTCAACAGTGTAGTAAGTATTGTTTTAAACAACTATCACCAAGAAGAAAGTGCCATGAATCACATAGTTGGAATCATACAACACAATAGCAAATCATCAATTCGTTTGAAATTCGCTTCAGCTCAAATATTGGACAAAGTGACAGACGCCATCGAGCAAAACCACAATCTAGTCAACTTTAGAATCGAGGTTCAACTTCCTGTAAGCGACCAGCAAAAAGACCGCCTTAACAGAGTTATTCAACACCATCCATCTATCATCAACAAAGATAAAGCAGTCAAATATTCAATGTTTTAACAGCTACATCCTTCAATAAAATAAATTTTTCTCGTGCGTTATAAGTCATTCTTGCGCAAAGACTTTGATTATCTTCTCAGTATCGGTTCCAATGGAAACCTGAATTCATTTATTCAGGTGTTCTATAATATCAAACCTTTTCATTTTATAGAAAAATGAAATTGTGGTAAATTCAAGTTTTGTTAGGTAGATGCCCGATAGTCAGGATTCTATCTTATGAAAACTTTGGTGAAGAATGAAAGAAATAAAGAATATTAGATATAAATAAAGAAAGAAATAAAAAGACTTAGATTTGATATTAATAATTTTATAATGAAGTGAGTTTTGATTCGGCAGAATTGCCATAAAAACGAACGATCATTGATTTTACTATTCACTCTAGTTTTGAATATACAACTAACTGTAAATAGGTAATTATTTCTTAATTAATAAACTCTAGTTTTGAATATACAACTAACTGTGAATAGTTCATTATTTGAGTACCTTTAATATTAGTATACCTGATCAGTAGCCTATTTATTAAAAATTATGTTGTAACTTATCATTTATAAATGTTGTAACTTATTTTTTTTTTTTTTTTTTTTAAGGAGTAAAAATTGAAGTATTAAGCTTTATTTTTCGGATGACCGAAGCCATTGTTGTAACTTATCATTTATAAATGTTGTAACTTATCATTTATAAATGTTGTAACTTATCATTTATAAATGTTGTAACTTATCATTTATAAATGTTGTAACTTATCATTTATAAATGTTGTAACTTATCATTATAAATGTTGTAACTTATCATTTATAAATGTTGTAACTTATCATTTATAAATGTTGTAACTTATCATTTATAAATGTTGTAACTTATCATTTATAAATGATGTATTCATTGTACCGCATGCATCCATTTTATTTTTATAAATTTCGCTCCTGGTTGGGATCGAACCAACGACCCTACGGTTAACAGCCGTATGCTCTGCCGACTGAGCCACAGAAGCAATTATGAAATTTTGGTTTTTTCAATATTTATGATAAAATGTTTATTTAATCTTTGTTTTCCAAAATCAATAAAGATAAATGTATCTGTATCACAACGAAAGAGAAAAACAGTGCTACCCTTCCCAACCTTGAAGCAAGGTGCTCACGAAAGATACCTTGGTTTCCACATTAGCCACAAAGGACTGGTCGATATCCTCCCTTACAAAATCGAAGTAATCACAGCACTCCTCATCAGATGGAAGAGTCAATGCATCACTATGAAAGGAAGACTCGCCATCCTTAAGACCTACGCCTTATCTAAACTCACGTACCACATGTACCTAGAAGACTTCTCCAAGAAAGATTGAGCACACCTCGAAAATCTAATCAATTGGTTCCTGTACTCATCCGAAAAGTTCCAAAGGAACAAAGTGTACACAAGAAAGATGACAACTTCGAGAGCGTCATGCGACATTGACGAAGGTGGAATCGGTCTCTGGGATGACAAGCAGAGCAACAGCACAAAAAGCCTGGTTATAAGAGAGATTCTTGGAACATTGTTCTAACAACAGAGAGGACAACCTTTCCTTTGGAAAGGTTTTGGAAACAGCAATCATTGGACAAATCCAAGTCAAAACTAGTTCTCAAATTCAAAGAAGCCTGGAAAGTCATGTTCCCACCCCACTATCGCAGGACTATTCCATAAGTAAGGGGTATAGTCCCTCACTTTGAAGAAGCAGCCAAACAAATCGACGTCAAGTTCAACAGATGGGAAATCCGGAGACTCAACATCTCCAAAGAAAGCGAACTTTCAACCAACCTATACGAACCACAGAAACAAGAAGATACACAACGAACTAGTTGCGTATTTCAGTCAAAATGGCATTGATTTGAGTTCGTATACGTGAAACAAGGGTGCCCAATAGAAAGGCGACAATATCATCGAGTCTATCAGTGGAGCCAAGGTTTTCTCAGTTATTGATGCCAAGAGTGGTTTCTATCAAATGCTACTAAACAAGGCCTCAAGGAGATACACAGCATTTTCAGCTAACTGCATGCTTTGATGATGATAAGAGTGGAATACTTACATGCTTACAAGTGAAATCGTATCATTGTAGACCTTGTTCGATATTAATTCAATAAACTTCAAGATTGATGACTACAGAGTTTTAATAATATTTGTAAATGTTGAGAAGATTTTTTTTTTTTTTTTTAATCATCCAGTGGATCATAATTTATTAAATAAATAATAAATGCTGAGGGTCAGAACTTCACAGTGTACTATATATATATATTCACGACACAAAGGGACAGTCGTGATTGTCCGAAATACATTTTTTTTCTTTTTTCCTATTTTCCTGTTTTTTTTGTTGTTTTTGTGTATTGTGTTCATATCCAAATGAGTTATTAATCTATGAATGAACGCGGGAGCGCCAGATTGGGGATATCGCAACCAGAGATGGTGAAAATGTTCCAGTCTTTTTTGAACTCATTGATAGCAACGGTGGTGGCTGATTCAGTAGTGCCTTTGGAAGTCAGCGATAAACAGAGCTTATGGTAATTTATTGCAACCAAGTATTTATAGTACTTGCTTGACAACTTAGGAATGTTTGTGAAGTCAAGTGTCTTATCACCATACAGATTGTTGGACACCACTCTCCATATGGCTCTGATGATGCACGCAGTTAAATGCAGGAATGGCAATTTGGTTCTCTTACCTGATTTGGTATTTATAAATGAGATGTTAGTGATTGACCAGTTGAGAAGAACATTAATGTAAAACACGAAGTTCAAAAATCATAAAAATAAGAAATTTATAGTATAAAAACCGAAAATAATCAAATAAACAAATCATTCCAATTAATAACCCTAATTCCTCTATAGTTATAATTAATTATTGTTAATAGATCCTATATATATACGTTTTATGTGTTACTCTTTTAAACTTTTTTTTATTTTTTATCGTACTTATATAAATAATTAATAAGATTAAGAATGGCTACTAAACAGTTATTTAAGAATACAAAGAGGGATGAGCATGATCCAGGAGGGAAATTGGAGTCACTACAGTTGATAGTCGAGAACCAGACAATGGTGTTGTCTAAGGTGCAAGAGGAGTTTAAGGTACACCTAGAAAGAAGGGAAAAAGAGTTTAAAGAACAAATAGAACAAAGAGACAAGGAATATAAGGAACAAGCAACTCAAAGAGAAAAAGCATTTAAGGATCAACAAAATTTTAATGAGGCGTTGTTGGAAAACTTGTTGAAGTTAAATGGAAAGATAAAAGAAGTCGAGGTAGAAGAAGTAGTGAAAGGAGAAGGAAATTGGAGAATTGAACTTAGAGCTGAAGCTCGAGAGTTAAATAAGTTAAAAGAGTTCGCAACTTTCAAACATGAGTTGTTGAAAAGTATTAGAGACATGGATATTAGAGATGACGACCGGAAGAAGTTTTTACTGAGAGCTAGTTTAAGTGAAAAAAGAGCAGTAATTTATGAAGCAGTTGACGAAGAGGCAACTTTTGAAGAAGTTTTAAATAAGTTGGAGGAGAGTGAATTAACAACACATCAAAGAGACCAAGTAGGAGCTTGTATTGAAAGTCTTGACAAACATGAGTTAAGATTTGGGGTACAACAAAGTGAAAAGAGTTCAAATTCATTAGAGAGCTACATAGCTTTTTGGATGGATAACCATGCAATATCGAGGTTAAGTGATGAAACCAAGAAATATATGTTCTTCAAGAACTTGGTATATGATGATTATAAACAGAAAGTCGAGAAGTATATATTCAGATCAGATTATCGTAGTAAAGGATTCATGGATATGATCGACCATGCCAGAAGCTACATCATGGATAGGAGTTCTTTTAGAGGTCACATTCAGAAAAAGAATTATGGTACCCGTGATCATAAAGAGTCAGTTACTAGATCTGCCGTTAGACCTAGTGCCGTAAGAGAAGAAGGTAAAGAAGGATCGAGATCGGAGTTTAGATGCTACAATTGTGAGGGTATAGGACACAGTGCTAAGGTGTGCCCAAGTAAGTCGAAATGAACCGAGGTTAAGAAGAGTGGAAGGGAAGAGGTGAAGATGGAAGTGGCGTTAATTGATAGCAGTAGTAGCGATCATATTAAAGTCAAGTTGATGATAGGTGGAGTGGAAAGAAAAGTGATAGTCGATACGGGAGCGAAGAAATCCTTTATTAATAATAAATGGATTAGAAGTAGTGATAAGATAGAAACAAGAAGGAATTTAATAGTTAAATTGCCGTTCGAAGAAGGAAATATTAGTAAGATAGTTAATAAGGCATTGTATACGAAGATAGAGTTAGGAAGTCAAATAGAAGTAGAGTTAAATGTGATAGATTTAGACGAAGAAATAGAAATAATATTCGGTACGGATATTTTAGAGGAATTGAAATTAGAAATGGAATTGGATGGAAAGAAATGGAAAGTTAAGATGTTAAGTGAAGAAGTCGAAGTAGTTGATAGAACAATGGATGGGAAGGAAGAAATAGAAGAAATTAGTAATACAGAAGAAGAGATAGTATCCGAAGTAATGGATTTAATTGAAAAGGAAGATTTAGAAACGTTAGAGAAAGTAATAATAGAGAAATTCAGAGATGTTATCGTGGAGAAAGCTCCAGATTTTAGCGTAATTAAGAGAGATAATGATATTAGTCATAGAATAGTTTTGAAAGAAGGAGTAGTAATTAAGAGTCAATATCCATTCAAGAAGTCGTTTAAGGAAGAATTAGATATTCAAAAGAAAGTAGATGAATTATTAGAATTAGGCGTGGTAGAGAAAATAGCGGAAGATGTAGAAGATATTGTAGAATCACCAATTTTTGCGGTGTATAAAAACGGAGAGTTTGATAGATTAGTAAATCAATTTAAGAAATTGAATGAAGGAACAGTAGATTTAGAGTATAAGATACCGATAATAGAAGACGTGTTGAATAGATTAAGTGGGAAAAGAATTTTTTCACTAGGTGATGTGATTAAAGGATATTTCCATGTAGAGTTAGAAGAGAGTTCGAGGAGGTTGACAGCCTTTAGAACGAAGAAAGGATTGTATTGGTATAAGAGGATGGCGATGGGATTAAGTGGAGCACCAGCTAGATTTGCCGAGTTTATGGAATCGAATTTTGGAGATATTGTCGATAATTATTTCGATGATCTCATAGCAGCAGATGATACTGTTTTGGAGAATGTTAGAAGAGTGATTAAGATGTTAATCAGGTGCAGAGAAAGAAAGATCTTTATTAGTAAGAAGAAAGTGAAGTTGTTTAGAAGAGAAATACAGATACTGGGTAGAACAATCAAATTCAATACAGTTAATAGTAGTAACTATAAGACAGAGTTGTTGGATCAAATGTCATATCCAACTAATCCGAAGGAAGTGCAGAAAACGCTAGGATTTTTTAATTATTTTAGAAAATTCATAGACAAATACCCAGAGAAGACGAGACATTTGGAAGAATTGCGTAAACATAAGAGAGAATTTGAAATTAGTGATGAAGCCAAGAAGGAATTTTATCAGTTAATCGGAGAATTGAAACAAACCGTAGATTTGTATTTACCAGACCCGTTGAAGGAGTACTATATTTACACGGACGCGAGTGATATTGGCATTAGTGCAATTATCAAGCAGAAGGATAAAGATGGAGTAGAGAGACCGGTGTTGTTTTATGGAAGAAGGTTGAAGAATACTGAACAGACGAAATCAATAGGATTTAGAGAGTTGTTGGCGATAAAGGAGTGTTTGAAGAAGAACATGAAGATACTTTTGGGTAGTAAATTAAAGATCTTTACGGATCATTATAATTTGCTATACTTGAAGGATCAAGTGACTTTAACGAAAGATCAATTGAAAGCACTTGAAGTGTTATCACAATTCAATTACGAAATTAAGCATATTGACGGTGTAAAGAATGTAGGAGCGGATGTATTGTCGAGGTTGAACACTTATAGGATACCTATAGAGTGGGATTATTTGATGGAAGTTAAGGAAAGTTATAAAGGAAATAGTGACGTAGAGTTAGTGAAAGCGAGACATAAAGATACGTGGAGAGAACGTGAAGGTCTATTGTTTATCATAGACAAGGAAGGAAAAGAAAGATTAGTGTTGGTAGATGAAAAACATATCAAAGAGATAATTAGAGAGGCACACAGTACGCCATATTGTGGGCACGGAGATAGTTTAAGAACGTATACGAGAATTAAGGAGAATTTCTATTGTAGGAAATTGTACGAGAAGGTGAAAGAGTTTTGTGATTATTGTGTAGAATGTCAACAAAATAGAATAGAAGTAAAGAAGAAAGCAAATATTCAGCCATTAGAGATAGCGGAAGGAGTCGGAATAGATATAAGTTTGGATTTTCTAGATTTACCAGAGAGTCTAAATGGTTATAATTATGTGTTAGTTGTCGTAGATAGATTCAGTAAATATACAACAATTATACCAACGAAGAAACAAATAACAGCGATAGAGACAGCTAAACTAGTTCATGAAAATGTGTTTACATCATTTGGATTACCGTTATCGATAGTCAGTGATAGAGACCCCCGTTTTACGAGTGAAGTGTGGCAAGAATTATTCCGAAGAGTTGGATCGAAGTTGAGAATGTCTGTACCCAGACATCCCCAAAGTGATGGTCAGACCGAGAGACTGAATAGAAGTATCAGAACGATGTTGAGAAAATTAGCCTTGGAGAAGAAGGAGAATTGGGACGAGGAGATCAAGAATATTCAATTTGCGATTAACTCAACCTATAATGCAACAATTAAGAGATCCCCGTTTGAAGTAGTGTTAGGTTATGTACCGACATCACCTATAAATTTGTTTGCAAAACGAATTAGTGGAGAAGAAAGAGATGTGGTGAGAGAGATAGTTCGAGATTGTTTGTTAGACAAACAACTACAAATGTTAGAAGGAGAAGAGTTAGTGGAGAAGATTGATATCGTGAAAGGAGATTGGGTGTTAGTCAAGGATGAATTTATCAACTTGGATGTAGATAAAGAATCAATTATGAAGTCAGTTAGAAACAGAAACAGAGGTCCATTTAAAGTAATAAGAGTATTCAATAATGGATTAAACCTAGAATTGGAGTTGGATGGTTTCACTAGGAGACATGCAATTTTCAATGTTACCCAAGTAATGAAATTCAAAGTTAATGAAGACAATAACGAATTGGTTGCCGAGCCTGGTCCGAAGTTGGTCAATGGAGAAGAAGAGTATGTGGTTGAAAAGATAATGGGTGTTCGCAAGTTTGGAAAGAGCACACAATACTTAATCAAATGGTTAGGTTACCCAGAAGATCAGTCATCATGGCAATTCGAGAAATACATTCATGCTAAGGAACTGATAGACATATTCAAGAAAGAACAAGAACAGGAACAAGACAACCAGAAACCTAAGAAGACAGTCAAAACTCAAAGGAAGACCTATAACCCGAAAAGAAGACCTACTCTTAAAAAAGGGCAAAGTGTAAAACACGAAGTTCAAAAATCATAAAAATAAGAAATTTATAGTATAAAAACCGAAAATAATCAAATAAACAAATCATTCCAATTAATAACCCTAATTCCTCTATAGTTATAATTAATTATTGTTAATAGATCCTATATATATACGTTTTATGTGTTACTCTTTTAAAATTAACCAATCGATCAAGTAGTGTGGAGGTTTTCAATTTATCCCGCATGAGGGGAATTTTATAAAAAAGATCCGACTTGCCAGACTCGAACTAGCAACCTTTTGATATCTCTTGTGATACAAACTACAGTCAAACACTCTACCACTTGAGTTAAAGTCGGATTAATGATTGTTAATTTGATATTTTTTATAATTGTTATTTAATTGATATTTTGTAAAATTGTTCTTTGAAAACATAAAGTAGTTGAAAAATTATGTTGAAATTAATTGATGAATATTAATTTAAAATTATATATATATATATTGATATTTATCTTGTTGATACTTTTTTTTAAAAATTCTGTCGTTCGTTTTTTTTAAGGTTTTAATATATGATTGTATGCTGCTTATAATTATAATCTAAAATGAGTAGTACAAAGATTAAACAAAAGAAGGAATCTACTTTTGAAAGAAAAAGAAAGTTTAATGATGAATCGGCATCAACCAACAACAAAGAAGACAGCTCGAAAGCTGTGAAAATGGAACCTGTAGACTTTATTAGATCACTCGAAAAAAGATGTACTGGAGTCTTTAGACAATACAAATAAGATCGTTGAGAGATAATTGCAATCTGCAATAAAGTATGAACAATTAGTTAAGACAAAGACGAGTAGAGTGAATGGATAATGATCTGAAAACTAACATACATTCATTACATCCAATCGAATCGATTGTATGGTATAGGAGGAGAACAAGCAAAATTTAGAGATAATCTTCCAAACTATCAAATCATTGGAACGTATCTTCATACAGAGATTGGATTCATCGAATGAATTGCTTTGTCAATACTTCATTGAGGAGGTATCAAACTCCGACAAAGAGAAAGAGAGCGCTACAAACAACAAACAAGAACAAGAAGAGAAAACAACACAGCAGGAGAAAATAAGAATGTTGATGCATTTAGAATGTATACCAAATGGCTATTGGAGATCTACCTATCCTATTTGAAACTGTTGAGAAGATTGATCAGATATGAAGATCCATCGATTCAGCTGCCAACTTTGAATAGCTTGTTCTCAATGTTGGCGGTAGAGTCAAAGATCTACGGTCAACAGCGTCAAAAACTCGGTGGACAACACCCATCGTTGCCAGCAGGATTCTACAACCGTCTCACCACAGACTTTGTTCGTGTCAACATCTTGGAACCACTTATCTACAATAACAATTTGAACTCGAAACTGATCGAACACCTCCAATCCAGATACATTCCATCTCACGATGTTACAGCACATGCTCATGACAGTTTTTGACTAGCATGATCCAGAGATCTTGTGTTGATACTAGTACTGTCATTTCAAACCACTATGAATTCAAAGGCGAGCTTGCTGCTCCATTCAACGCCAACAAGTACGTAGAGAACATTTTCGATTTGATGGTGGTCTTTGAGGTGATGGAAGAGGTACCAGCCGAGTGGAAGTTCTTGGTTGGGGAGCCCACTGCATCGATGATCAAAGATGTCAAGACAATGAAAAAGAAGAACAAAGAGAAACGTGCCGACGCAACACTACCAACAACCACTGAATTCAAAGAACAACAAGACTACTGGATTAAAGTCACCACCCTATCATCATACAAACAGAGCTTCGGTAAACTTTGGTTAGCATTCTTGACACTACCATTGCCAACTTCCATCTATAAACATGTAGGTCGACCTATTATCTTACACATGCAAGTAGATTATACTTACCAGTTTTAAACAATAGGTTTTACTCGGTTTTGCCTGAGCAAGTTATGCCACATCTTTCAAGCCCTCAACTTTTAATGGATTTCTTTTCAAAGTCATACGATCTCGGTGGAATACACAGCATATTGGCATTGAATGGTCTATTTTATTTTAATGCATAAATACAATTTGTAAGTCATATCCATAGCAATGAATAGCAATATAAATACATCTATCCTAATACTTGTATTATAATATAATATCACATCAGAGAGTTCCCAGATTTCTATAAGAAGCTCTATTCTTTGTTCCAACCAGGTATTGTTTATGCTAAATACCGTAGTAGAGATTCTTTAGCTTGGCAGAACTGTTCTTGAGCAGCAACTATCTACCCAACTACTTGGTTGCCGCATTCTTAAAGAGAGCAAGCTGTCTTTGTCTCATCACACCACCATTCGGAAGTTTAAATTCTCCTACCATTGATTTTCACTCTGCTTCAAAGACATCCAACCTGCCATACACTTAATTAATAACATCACCGCAACTGCCCAATCAAATACCTTCAATTCAAGTAAGTAGCATCGCTATCCATTCTTTCCAATGGCTTCCAAATAACTAACCAATTAAACAATCAATAGAATCAGGTTTATTTGATTGAATCTGACAGACAAAAAGAGATTAAAAAGATTTATGGAGAAGACCCATATTTGCCAATGGAAGAGGATCCAGCCAAGTGCAACGCACTCAAGAGTTTCTCTCTGGGAGATCCAACTGTTGCGTCAACATTACTTCCCAGAGGTCAGAAAATTAGCAACCCTCTTTGATGCCGGACTCAAGGGAACAGTCAGCAGCACTGATTTTGCATCCAGCACCTACCAATCACTATTTGAATCGACTGCCAAGAAAACAGGTGCAGTACCATTGGAATTCAATAACTTTGATCACCTGATTACAGACAAGAAAGACGGCTTCGATGCACTCTGGAAGTTCTAAACATCAAATAACAAAACAAACCCTAAACAACGAACACCAACAACAACAATAATAATAATAATAAAACGATAAGCAAATGGTTTTTGTCATTTTTAAAAAAGATTTCTGTTTGTTATTATTATTATTATTCGATTATCTTTACTGTAGTATTATTATGACGTTGATGCTGCAGTCTTTGTTGAAAACTTTGTCGTCTTGAATGGTAGTGTCTTCGTTCATTGGGGTTGGCGTTGGTCTTAGTTTCTTTCCATTGTCTATTGGCAGCTGTGAATCCTCTACAGTATAAGGCTTTTCTTTCAAATCTTTTACTCTTCTCTTGTGTTTCTTTCCGCTGAGATGAGTGTCCAAATCTTTTTGAGCAATATAATATTTAGCGCAATGTACACAGTAGTATTGACCCAACCAGGTAGCTCTGGATCTATATCATGTTTAGATGCTTTCTCTATTTTGTCTGGTTGAATATCATCCCAAACTTGATCTAAATCTATATTTTTATCAACAACCAATAGTGATCATTAGAATCTTGGTTGCTTGAACTGATCATCCAACAAAAACAATCTGATAAGTTGATTGTTGGTTCGACCCGATCGAGTAATCATCATAGATATATACCCTTTCCTCTTCTAGCAGTCTTTCTTGCCTTTTTTATTATATTGCTTATTCTTTGTGTGAGTACCACCAAATCCTTTTATATCTTCCCATTTTCTAAATAACAATATTGATATATTTAAATAAATAAATAGTAGTAATAAATTGAAAACCAAATAAATTTAATTGTCCAAATTTTAATAAAATTATTAATAAAAGTAAAAGAAAAAACAAAAAAACCGAACGACGACTTGGTCTGTGTGTGAAAGTAGCACCTTTCAGAATGAATTTTTTAAAAAATTTAAATAAATGTGGAATAAGGAAGTCAACAGTTCTAAAACAAAGTCTTGAAACAATCTGTTGGATGTTTACGATGAATCGAAAGATTGATTATGTCTTTTATGTTTATATGTACATATCTATGTGATGAAGATGATGACCTAATTAGTTGAATATCTTGTGTTGGCTTGTTATTTCTAATCTACATATTGGGCATTTCTTTAGTTTCGCTGCACACTTAGAGCAGCAGTTGTAATGATTGCAAGGAGAAAAGAGCGTGTCTTTGGGTTTGTCTTGACATATTAAACAAAGGTTTCTTTCTTCTAGTATCTTTGATATCTCCAATGACTTTTTGGTAAGAGTCGAATTTAGATTCATTAACTGCTCTGTTGTCATCTTGGTCAATTCCTCTTTGGAAACCTGCCAAAATGGCGGCTTATTCACTAGATCTTCAATTTGTTGTAGATGACCGGTCCTCTCATCATTCAATTTCTTTATTATTTCATTTAGATTCTCTATCTCCTCTTTTCCAGTACACTAAACAGTTTTTTAAACATAACTATAACTTGTTTATGTTTTTTTGCCTTTAATAACTATTGTTAAAAGATATAAATAAGATCAGATCAGTAAGAATAGTTCATTCTTCAATAATCACATTGTTTTTGATCTATGCTCGAAATCAGCAACATCAACAAAAGTGAATGAATCGCAATGACATTGATCTATACTTACATCGATATAAATAAAATCCAAGCAAATAAAAGATTGCATAAATAAGGACTGCTCTAATAACTGGATATAATATTTCTAAACCATAATACTTATAACTCCCACATCCTATAGTTAAAATTAACACAGATATTGAAAGTGTCTTTTATTTTACCTGATAGCATTATTAACAACATTAAAGCTAAACTGAACATGTTCCCCCATAATTTTAAGTTTGAAAGATATAAAAACCTGATATTTGCATAAGATATTTTTACCATGTTGTCATCTTAATTTTAATTGATGAAAATGGTTTGTTAATGAAATGAAATGAAATGTCATTGATGCATCAAGAGAATATTATAATAATAATTAAAAAGTCACTGGAGTTTGTATAATTATTAATAGTTATTTAATTTATCTCATAGAATTTAATTGATATAACTTTAGAATTGAAACCAAAATTACTCTGGAAATAAGTAACTACTTCATTCTTTTCTTTAAGTTTATATCCCATTGAGAAGTATGCTGTGGTAAATTATATCCTATTCTATTGGCAGAATCCACAAATACATTTCTTATAAATGAAGTTCTAGGGTATTAAAAAGCGAAGCTCTCTTTCTGTTCAAAAAATAATAATTCAGTCAAAACAAACAAACTTTTAGAAAATATTAATATGTATGAAGTATTTGGTTGATTATTTTTCATTATAAAAACATACCTTCTCTAAAGTTATATCAATTATATTCTATAAGAGATAAATTAGAATAAATACGATTATTTTTATATAATCATTGATATTAAGTTTTTTAGAATTAAAATTGATTATTAGAAAGTACCTAAAAGTGGATTTATATTGGAACAACACTGTAATAAAGATAATTATATTGGTAATAATTTGAAATTAAACAACGTTAGTTGGCAATACCTCCTTATTGCAGGTGACTCAAGATGTGTAATCTCAAACATCATAGATACCTGTTATTTTTAACATATGACTCAAATTAAAACAAAAACAAAATAAAATAAACAATGAAACCTCTTAGTTGTATTGTATTGTATTTGAGATCTCAGAATGGAGGTCGAGTTTGTGATTATGATTGTGAGTGTGTTTAGGAATTAAATGAAATCAATCATAACTTTAAGAAAACACACTTTTTCTAACATCGTGATAGAAACAAACAATAAAATTACAACAGACCATAAAACATGATCATCTTAAGTAGGATAGATTCTAAATCACATATACATTGGAATTTGATCGTATTCCATTGGCTTGTAAAGTTTTATTTTTGTTTAGTCTATCAAGTACTCTCTTCACCTGCTCCAGGCTTAGGCTTTATCCTTCGTTCTTCTCTTCTTGTAGATCTGTGGTGTATGCAATTGTAATTGATTGACTATTGATGTTGTCTTTTCGCTTTGAGTTGACTAGACTTGTTGTATTATTTAAATTAACTGAACAATAACTTAATACTATTGTTTGTTAATAATGATTGTTGTTGTTGTTATGTATGTATGTTATGTTGTTGATGTGAAAATGATATGATATGATATAGGGTGGTTGTGAATGATTGATTGGTTTGATTATATTATAAGATTGTTGCTATGATTCTATACTATTATTATTTTATTCGTTCAAATACTCTTGGGAGAGATTGAGCGATCTTTCCTTGATTTGTTGGGTTTGCTTCTGATTCTCTCTTCTTGTCGGTAGCTCTGACCCAAACGCTCGTACTCGATACATCTGATCATTGGAGTTGAGAAAAATGATTACCAATGTACCAAGAACCCAAGCAGCATTCAAAACATAACGTGTGGAGAAGAATGCAATATTGGCAATGCTAACCATCTTTGCCTTTACAGAGTTTGCGCAATTGAAATATAGATTTGATTCTGCTTGAAAATGATTTATTGATTGGTGTATTTGAAGATTCGCCGTCCATTTTTATGTTGCTTTATTTATTTAGGATATATATTTATATGATAAAATCGAGGAAATCTCAATATAACAACCAACATATGCTATTCTTATGATCACGATTAGGTTGTTTTTTTAAAAAAAAACAAAAAATTAATTTTAACAATTTTTGACAAAAAAAAAAACAAATGAAAACTGATCAAATTTTACACACTCATTAAAACAAGTAACATTTAGTTTTATCTATTATCACATTTAATTATTATTATTATTATTATTGTTACCATATTTATGGATATATAGATACAAGTTAGTTAAGTTTCACATGAGATAATAAAATTATAGATCTTACTGAAAGTAAGTATACTGTAAATGTTATATAAATAATAATTGACACATTTTTCATTGCCCATCTAAATAACACTTTTAAATCCGATTCCCATTTCCAATCAACCAATAAACCAACAACAACAACAACAACAACAACAACAACAACAACAACAACAACAACAACCACCACCACATTGACATTGAATTAATCCAAACATCAAAACAAACAATCCATTGCAATGGAATTAAGATAGCTATCTTTTAAAATTGAATTAAGAAAAATAAAGTAGTTAACATTTGTACTATCTATCTATAAATGTACTTTACTTTATTTATATAACACACTCACCCCAACAACAAACACACACAACTTTATTTAAATATTTTAGCCAATTTTGTTTAATCTATTTGCATTAGTTTTTGCATTGCATTTAATTATTGTGTTTGGTGTCGTCCAATCGATGTGCGGAATGGAGTGATAAACACACCCGTATTTTATATTTTTTTTATTGTTTCAACAATACAAAATAATAAAATAAAGCAGACAGACACCATCTATTATTATAATAATAGAATAAAGTTTGTTTTTTATTTTAATTTTTTTGCACTACTTGTGTGTTGCTGATAGTGTTGACGCGAGTGATAGAGTTGAATGTTAGAATGAGAGTGGACGGAAGCACCATCCAAAACTGACAAGTTCTATTTTCACAAGTTATTATCACTTTTTTAAAATCTTTTATAAACAAATATTTAAATATTTATATTTATTTATTGGAATATTAATATTTAGATTTACTCTCTCTCTACCTTTTAGTTTGAACTGCAATAGAAATGAGTGTTTCAATTGAAGGTTATATGTTTAAACAAGGAAGTAAGGTTTCTTCCAATTGGGTTAAGAGATACTACATTTTACAAACCAATCTACTATTAAGATATAAGAAAAAACCAGTATGTAAAACATCATCATTACTATCGTGTGAGATAGAATGATTAGTCTTCAAAATTTATTAACTTTTATTTTGATCATATTTCATAGGGATCCAAATCAGTCATTCCAAAAAATACTCTAGATTTAACAAATGCAAGAGTTGAGCATTCTGGAATTATAAAATATGCCATTTCTATCACCACCAAGGATTCAAAAACACTGTTTCTATCGGCACCTTCTGCAAAAGAAGCATCTGATTGGGTTAGTTGCTTAAAAGCAGCGACTGGACGAGATGGCAGCCCAGTTGTAGTCCCACCTTTGAATTCACATTCATATATCACAAAGGTAGACACCAATAACTACTCAGTCAAGAGTGGATCTGTTACTACCACAACTACCGTCCAGAGCTACATGGTGCCATCCAGTGTCGCCAATCAACAACAATCTCAACAGCAAACCAACTATAAATATCATACACCAGTGGTCCAGCCAAATGGTGCAAATTTTGTACATAATCAACAGCAAGAGCCATTCTATAAATACGATCCATCCAAAATCCAGACATACACCAGCAACAGTAATCTCAGTAGTGCAACATCGACAGCGACTTCCAACTCTACCACTTCTTCATCTTCGTCGAATTCATCACTTTCAGAACCATCCACACCAACTCAATCTCATTTATCTCCTGTCAATAATACATTTGGTTACACCACTTATTATCAACAAAATACACAATCACAGCCAACCTATCAATATAACTCAGGATCATCAGCAGGATTTGGACAACAGCAACAACAACCATCATCGCTTTATCCAATGATGCATTCACAATCAATGCCAAATGTACCAACAGTCTATACCAATGTAAACCAACCATCATACCACACCAGCTATTCAAGCCCATATGGTGATTTCACAAATTATTATTCAATTAAACAATAGCGTTTTGCTTACTTGAAGTTTAATATAATCATAATAAACTAACATATATATTATTTGTATTTTAAAAAAAAAACAAACAAACAACTATTTGCTAACTGCAATTGATTCATTTGGCAAAGTCTGCAGAATCGAGTACTTAAAAAAACATGAATAACAACTTTTTAGAGTTCTACAAGATATGTGGATTGTTAAAGACGACAAAGAGAACAGGTTGGGTTAATAATGGTATACATCTACCAGAGTCGATTTCAGATCACATGTACCGTATGTCGATGTTTGCAATGTCGCTCGGCGACAACACCATCGGAGTCGACGGCAAGCCAATCGATAGGGTGAAATGCATGAAGATGGCTTTGGTACATGATCTTGGTGAGTCATTGGTCGGTGACTTTACTCCCCATGATAAAATTACAAAGGAAGAGAAATTCAATTTAGAACAAGTATGATCATCTATCATTTATCCTATAATCTCTTATAACTATATTTACAGTTTGATTAACATACTACTACTATCTTATTATCTTATCTTAACTAACAAATATATTGGTAATGTTGATGTGATGTAATATTCTATATATATATTCTACAACATTGCTATGTTGAATTGAAATCGATCGAACAAAATCATAGAATGCAATGCTTAAAATAAAGAATACTCTGAATAATGATGCTGGTGAAGAGATTTATAAGTTATGGCTGGAGTATGAAGAAGCAAAGACTGGTGATGCTTTGTTGGTAAAAGATTTCGATAAGTTTGAAATGATATTGCAGGCTTTAGAGTATGAGAAGTCACAGGGCAAAGATTTACAATCATTCTTTGATTCCACGAGAGGTCGTTTCCAACATCCTATATTCCAAGACTTAGCATTGAAAGTTGAACAAGATCGACCCAAAAATAAGAAATAAATAAAATATACAACTAATATCTATTATCTATTTATTTACAAGATATCTAACTTTTCTTTATTGGTTTGATGTTATACTTTGTATACCGGATGATGCTCCGGCACCAGATGATCCGGTGGACGATGAGGAAGCGGAATCTCTTTTGATCCAGCCGTTGGACTCAAAGAATTCGTATATCTTGGCGACCTTGGATGACTCGAGCTTGATTAGCCTCAATGCTTGGCTCATCTTGAGTTTGCCACTATTCTTGAGAGACTCTGATATGAGTAGCTCCTTGCTAATCAAGTAGTGCTGTGGCAACATACGCAGCTGTGAACATAGCTGCTTCTCTTTGTGGGAGAGGTGATCGACGTTAGGCAATCCTTCCATCTCAAGCGATGCATTCTTCCTCATCTTGAGTGACTTTCTTTCGTTGGCACCTTTTCCTATTCCCAAGAACACCTCTTCTTTCTCCTTGGTCTGTTGCTTTATCGATTTATATACAGTGGGTTTCTCAGTGTGGTAAGAAAGTTCTGACTTTGACTTCCTCATATTCTTCTCCGTGTCACGCTTGCGCTTCTCCTCGTCGTACTGATTTGCCTCCTCGAGGGTTCTTATACCGTTGGCACGGTAGTTCTGCAGTTGCTCTATTCTGTCCCTTAAGGATTTCTCCAAGATGACGCCGTTCACTAGCTTCTCGTGATCCTCTTTCGACAGCAACTGCAGGTATACCTTGAGTGAGTTATAAATCTCCTTGTCGTTCTTGAAATACTTTCTTTCGATCTTCTTGTATTCCAGCAAGCCTTTTTCAGTTATAAAATTTCTTCTTCTTATTCTCTCATCCAATCTCTGGTTGTATGTTTCCAGTACTTGTAGTTTAATTTCTAGAGGTAAACAAGTAGGGAGTTAGTATCGCATGACATGAGAATGAATGTTGCGCGTTACCTCTATCTGACAAAGAGTCGTCGTTCTCAAAGACTAGATCTTTGACTACAACTTCAGCATCATTATCATATTCATATTCAAACTGACCACGATTCTTCATGAAACCAACAGAGTCTGTGACAGGTCCCGACGGTCCTTCTGTTGGATCTGCAGGGGGTTTATTCTTGCGATCTATAGGTAATACAAGTGATTCGAATAAGGATAGATCAGGTGAGTTAGTTAACTGGTTCAATCTCTTTATTAACAAGTCTAAAGTAATGATATTATGTGGTAGATACTAAATTCAATTCAATGCCATTATTGGTTGGAGTTATTGGCGTTGTATGTGTAGTATTGTGTAAGCTTGGTTTTAAAGGTGATTGGGCTATATATGTATAATATTGGGTACTACCATTTGGATTATAGTTGGTTGACTTGGCTCGTTTAAAATGTACATTCTCGCTTGTTGTTAAAACTTTACTTGTATCCTAGAGGAGGCAGTGTGCGTGTTAGTAGCTTGATTGGTAAGCGTGTTTGGGGTTAACCTACTGGCATAGGTGATGTACTCGTATTCAAGTAGTATGTGAAATAGTGTGATTTACATTCCATCGGTGACTTGTGACCAACGTTCTCTGATACTTCATTCCAGTTGCCCATGGAAAACATCTCGACGGCCTCGAGGAGCAGCAGCTCTTCATCGGCTCCCCAGTCCTCTGTGAACATGGGGAAGTGCATGTTGTCGATGACGTGGTAGTCGTGATCGTTCTTGTGTGGATAGATCTCAACTCCGACACTGAAGCACTCGACGCACAAGTCAAAGTCCTCGCAAACCGAGCATCTGATACGCACTACATTACTGATATCCTTCTGACAGTAGTCGCAATGGTATTGAATTGCATTGGGTCTCTCTTCTTCCACGACAACCGATGCTGTGTTTGCTGCGCTTTGTCTCCTGCTGTTGGTGGGTGAGCTCAGCTTAGGGCTGGTTGTGTTTGTCAAAGTGTTGCCATTAGTTGGCGATGTGTTGTTCGTCGTCGTCTGCTGTTTATGTTTCTTTTTGTTGGGTGAGTTTGTTCCTGACTTGCTGTTGGCACTTGTGGTCGTCGTGGTTGTTGTAGACGAGGTCGGATTGATAAAGTCCATTTCGTTCATGATGTCGTAGGTGGTGTCCTCCAAGATGTTGGACGAAGTTAAGGCACTTGCAGAAGTGTTGTTGGCGTCTTCAATATCTGCATCATCTTCATCGTCGATATTAGACATGTCCTCACTGATATCGGCGTCATCTTCATCGAGATGTGGTCGCTTTCTTCCACTTGATTTGCCGCTCTTGCCAGCATTTGACTTTGTGTTTGAGGCCGATCTTCTTTTGCTGGACGACTTTACTCTCTTTGACTTTCCTCTGCCACCCCGACCACTGCTACCGGTCGCTCTAGACGGAGCAGCTACCTCGAAGTCTTCATCGTCCTCCTCGGTGATGACATCATCGTCGTCGTCGTCATCATCCTCATCGTCGTTGACCAAGTCCAAGTCAGAGTCTTCCTCAATGCTGCTATTATGGCTCTGTCTCATTCTCCTATCCCAATCAATGTTGATCACCTAATATTGATTGACTAAACCAATCCTAATTAACTTTAATAAATCTATGTTACACCCTTGTTAAACAGAATGAATTGATCAAATTTAGATTGTCAAAATTTCAAAAAAAGAGGGAATCAATATGTGTGTGTGCTAAATTAAATTTGGCAGTATGCAGTAACGAATAAATCTTACAAATCACTCTTCATTTCCCCTATTGAAATCTTAGCGTTATATATATACATATAATATTATATTATAAGTTATAATAGAGTAGAGTAGAATGTCTTTTTTATTACCTCATTTGAAGAGCGGATGGGCCGTAGATAGAGCTATTGTATTGGAAGAAGATAGAGTCGTTGTTATTAGATTTGGTCATGATTGGGATGCCGATTGTATCAAACAAGATGAAACTTTACTTGCTATTGCAGAGAAAGTAAAGAATATGGCTGTTATCTATGTTGTAAGTATTCACTTTACTTTACTTCACTTTGTGTGACGTCTATGTATTAACATCTCTTTTACTTCTCTCTATTTAGGTTGATATTACAGAGGTAAATGATTTTAATAAGATGTATGAACTGTATGATCCATGTACAACAATGTTTTTCTATAGAAATAAGCATATAATGATAGATTTAGGAACTGGTAATAATAATAAAAGTAGGTATATCATCATCGAACATCATTCTTCCGATGTATACTAATAATTAAATACTTTAGTTAATTGGCCACTGACAAATAAACAAGATATGATCGATGTTATTGAAACAGTATATAGAGGGGCACGTAAAGGTAAAGGTTTAGTAATATCACCAAAGGATTTCTCAACAAAATATAAATATTAATCCCTGTAAACTTAAATAATAATAATAATAAAACAACCTATAAATATTTATTAAATAACATCAATAGATAAGGAATATAGAAGGCTGGAGGATACAATGGGTAGAGTTGGAATAATAATAGGATTAGGAGAGTTTTGGATTTTTGAGTGGATTTTTAAGTGCTGTACTGGAATAGTAAGGTTTTGGTTTTGGTTTGGTTTAGTTTAGTTAAGGAAACGACCAAGACCCTTGGACTTTGGTTGCTGAGATGGTGGATTTGGAGTACCGCCAAGGAATGTGATCAACTCTGACTTGAGTGAAGATCCAGTTTTGTTGTCATTTTGGTTGGATGGTTGTGGCTGTTGTTGTTGTTGTTGTTGACCATCTTGGTTGTTGTCGTTATTCTGAGTGTTTTGTCTGTTACCGAAATTCAAATTCTGTCTGACATTGTCTGATAAGTCATTTACGTCTCTTTTGACATCAGTTGAGACATTGTCTCTGAAGTTGGTGATTGGATTTCCAGAGGTTGCTTGAGAGACTCGTGAAGTGTTGAGGTTGCTACCAGAGGGTATTCTCTCGGTCATCTCATCTTTCATTTGATTGGAAAATCCAGCAGCCTTTTCTTCCAACTTTGATACTCTTTCCTTCAAGAGATTGATTTCTTGCTCTAATCTTCCGACGTTTTCGTTTGACATTCTTAACTAAATACTCTTTTATTAAACTAACTTTTATTTATTGATGAAGTAGTAATTGTAGTAGAATATATTGTAAGTAAATCCAATTTATACTCAAAGCCTGAAATTATTCACTACTACCAATCCAAACATTTACATTTTAATATTTTAAAAATATTCACATTTCTATCTCTTACTCCGAAATATACCTAATATTAAATCTATTCATTTTTAATAGTTACATACTTTCATTCCAATATTTATTCCAGTATCTAATTATTTAATATTTATTCAGTTGTAGTTATGTCAGTAATATTATATTATAATTATTATTTTCAGGGATGATGTTGTTGTTTGTTTGTACAACATTGCAATGATATATAAGATTAATTCATATGTGGCAAATCCAGTTGTCATTCTTAATTTTTCAATCAACACATTTACCAAGAGATAATTAAAATAATTATAACTATCATTTAAAGGTGTATTGATGTATAAAATAAATGAAATATTACAATAATAACATTACTGTTCATATAATATACTAAAGATAATTCCATTTCATAGATTCAATAGTATCTGTCAAATTAATTTAATAATATATATATATTAGTATTTGTTCATTCAGACATTATTTCCTTTGATATCTATGATTTTCTAAACCAACAGTTCAGTAAATATATCAACTTTGTATTTAAATTTCATATATTGACAGATACAAATGACATATATATAGATTAGAAAACTATTGGCATAAGTGTTGTTGTCTTAATCCTATCTCACAAGATTATGTTAGTTTGAGATAGATAGCCTAGATTGAGTACTGTCATTTGTTTGATACCGATGGTTGTTCCTCACCCTTCACGATCGAGTGTTATTTCAGAAACATATGCAATCCTATAATTGCTCATATGGACATGTAATCATGAGACATTGCAAGTGCTGGTAACAAAGGTTGTTAGATGTTGCCCCACAATTTAACCTTTCATTTTTAGGTTTATTTTTTCAACGAAAAATGATCGAATGTTTGATCGTTTGAACAAGTGTCTGAAGCATCTCAAAAATGCAAATCAGAACTAAAGTTTATTTTAGGTCGGACTCCTCCCACTAAATATTTGTCACAATATTAGCACAACACACTCACACAGTAAATCAGTCTGATTGTCAGTAGACGATTTTTATCGATGCCTGCTATTAAAATCTTTTATAGTTTGTTAGTGTATGATCAGTTTACTTACTTTTTAAATTAAAGTTATCTAAACTATCTATAAAAAATACACCTCTATTTATTTTAATGAAAAGTTGTTTGTTTTGTGCACAGGAACACAAGTTGTGGTATGGAGAGGTTCTCTGTTAAATCATTGATGTTGTTATTTGTTGTTGTTTAAGAAACAGTTAGTTCCAAACCTAAAGTGAAAAAACATTTGCAAAAAATCTTTTATCCCTTTTTTGGGAAAAAATGCCAATTTGCCCCTGTGGTTAAAATGGGGGGACTTTCAACCACAATCTTTATGGAATGTAAACACACTCAAAGTAAAATCACCAATGAATTAAAAAAGGAAAGTGTGGTTCTTTAACCACAGTACACCTTAAACATACCCCCACATCACAACTTTAAAAACCACCAGTTCCCTTTGCAACTTTTAACGGTGATGATGCCCCCTGCCACCCCTGTCACATCCAAATAATAAAAGTTAAGTAGTAGTTGTTAACATTAGTGATGAAAGTAAGAACGGATGGACCAGCGTGTGAATTCTCTCATCTTTTTTATTTAACTTTTTTTTTTAATTAAAAAATAATAATTATAACCAAGAGTTCTAGCTGCAAATGCCAATTAAACACAAAGCAATTTAAATCAAAACACACCAACCAAACCTATCTTCATGTTTTCAAATTAAACTTATAGAAATAATACACACTACACTTAGTACGACCTTACTTCTAAAGCTGTATTACACACACACAGACACAAGCACACAAAGCACACAAATAAATGTTTAAATTTCTAAATTTCTTTAGTTAAAAAACTAATTCATTCAATAATTCCACAATTCCAAATTGCATTACCATTAATCTACTCATAATCAATCAATCATCTAATCATAATCATAATCATAATCAGTCGAGAATAAAATTCTTTCAATATAGATGCTAAGATAAATCCATATCTCCTTGGTATCAATTCATTCAGTCTATCCTATCAATCATAAAAAGAATATTAAAATTACCTATCTATTTATCTATCTTAATTATTTATTGAATTCAATAAGGCTTACAATTGTAATTTGATAATTAGTTTAAACTAATCTAATATACAATACTTCGAACTTAAGTTGACATCCAACCTTGGTTTCATTGCTAGCATTACATTTCAATTAGTATTAAATCTCTCTCTGTAAAATGTAAGTAAATACTAAATTAATTAAACCAACAAGAACCTACATAAAAAGAAATCACTTCTTTTGAAATAATGTAATTTATTTATTTCTTGATCATTTCATTTCAATTGACAAATCATACATCCAATACATAATTCATTCATTCATTCATTCATTCCAAACCATTCTTACTTTGGTATTGAATGAACCTCAACTATGATATTTTAGGAAGAAACTTTTGTTTTTAAAAGATCCAATCGAGAATTCTGGAAAGAAATCTTAATTTCAATTCTAAAATTAGTTTTATTGTGTCAGCAAATGAAATGAAAAGATTCATATTAAGAACATCACAGAGTCTAAAATAAGAATCACCAAAAGTCATTTGATTATTGGATTATTATTTGGATAAAAAACCAATAATTATCATAATAATAATTGTAGTAATTTGATAATTTAAAAATCGTATTTTTGTAATAATATAATATTACAACACCAAATTTCACCTCCCCGAAGCTATTGGTGAGTTTAACAATAACACACCACACTCACACCCACACATCTTTTCATAATTAATTAAACACACTCAACTCATGAATTCTGTCACTCCGTCACACACTAACGCCAATAGATACCCCACCACACCTCTTCATACCAAAAACTAAACTCAAAAGTAAACTTCACTGCAGTCCACCTTATGTATTATTGCTTCTATTATAAATTAGTAGTGTGTTACTATTATAATAGCAAACAAACAACAACATAGCTAAATCCGCTGCTTACACTCCAACATAATGCCAAATTGAAATTAAATTTCATTAATAATAAGGTGTTGATTAATTTTTAAATTCCAATTCACAATTCAATTTCAATATTATGTTGTTTCTATTGCTTTTGCACCATTAGTATAGTAAACAACCAAACATAATATATATAATATATCATATCATATAATATAATCTATCATATAATATTTATTACTATCCTTTTTTTTAAATAGTAAGATACATAATTCAATTTCAATTTCAAATTTGTTTTAATGTGTTTATTTTTAATCTTGAATATTTCATAATAATATACTCCTTTATTATCTTCATTAAAATTTAATATTATTTGTATATTGACTATAGAAAATATTTGCATGAATTTTGATTAATCCATTTATATATAAATTATATAAATCAATCTGAATTAATACTATCAATTAAATTTAACTGGTTATCTAAATCAATTTGTATTTTTGAAAGTAATACCAACATTCAGTTTGTATGTAATACTAAAAAAACAAAATAACAATAATAAAAAATAACTGGGTAACTGGTTAGTTTTTATTATTTTTCGATGATATCTACATGCATCATGTATACCTCACAACTAAAATTCGTACTACTGTCAATGTTTCCAATAACCAGTCAAAGATAACACTTTCAGATGTTTTCAATAACAGTACAAATAAACAACACATAATAATAAATACTAATAATAATCATAATAAATCAATGGATGATCTATGCGGATATGATTTGGATACCATATAACCACAAACATAACTAAAATAAAAAATCTATGCCAATTAATTAACTGAAAATAAATAATAATATATTCACACAACAACACTAACATAGATATTGTGTTTTAAACAACAACAACAATAATAGTAATAATAATTATGTGAGTGAAACTGTACTCATTATACATCCAAATTAATAATGAAAGATAATTCAAATATTATTCAAGTATCCATTCATTTTAGATTGACTGTTCTACTTTATAAAATTGATATCTGAATCAATAACTAATGGATGTATGGGTGAAAGTGGTGGTGGTAGTGGTGGAGTGGTGTTTTTGTTGTTTGAATGATAAAAGATGTGTTCTAACTATTGAAGCATGGTGCTGTGATATATCAATCATCTCCGCACATCATTCCAACAACCTCTTCTTCAACACTCACTCCCTTCACTATAATTAAATTAATATTGTCACTCACACTTTCATACTGCATCAATTGATATACTACTGGAATACACATCCATTTGTTAAATCAAACAAACTATTATTTATATCAAACTGAAATGGAATGTCCACAACTACTGGTATTCCTTTCTTCCTAAGCAAAGTACATACACAATAGAATTAAACGTCGCCGTACCAACTTCTCAGCTATACTACTATCCCCATTCCTGCGCATACACCTTTTTTTCATAACACAATTATTTTGTCATAAGAAGAGCAGACTGCATTCTTTTTTAACTAAATTTGAAATTTACCCCATTTTTAAATATATATATATCAATGATGAGAAGTGTGGGATGTGAAAGATTTGACAAGCAGATGTGTATATATTCAATTTGTTGTTGTTATTTTCCACAAGACATCAAAAAACAAACAATAATATATAGTAAATTTTAGTTATATTTGTTACTTTTAGTTTTACTCCACTACTATAACTATAGAAATAATCAATTTTCTTGATCAACATTTAGTCTATTGATTAAAAATCAAACAGTCACTGACCCAATTTCTTATTCTACTTCTTTATAATTATCAATTTATATAATCAATTAAATTTATTCAATTTCAATCTAAATTCATGATTTAGATTTCAATATTATTGTTTTAATTAAAATATTTTTATATAATATCTTTCTATATATATATATAAAACCAAGCTTAGTTATAAAATGGCATACCTATTAAATTATAATTTCCAAGTCCAATCTAAGAATTCTACCGGTGGTCAATTTCCCTCGTTCATGCTTCAAAATGCCAACCAGAGATTCTCTCCCAAGAAATTTATGATCAATCACTTTGATGATAGCTATCCTCTAGATACTCCAATGTCCAGAGCTCCAACCTATTTGAAAGATGAAGATGATTATAGATATTGTGCTGGTGCTCCAACATATAGTCCAGATGGTAAATATTTTATCAATTTATAAATTGAAATTTCCTAACACTAACATTATTTATAAACATCAGACCAATTAATGTTTGCAATCGATGATATATAACTTCAACAATAACCATACAAATAATAATAATATACTTAAAATTTCATAAATACCCAAGTTTCGATATGGGTAATCGATAAAGCCATCATTATATATTACGAAGTGTTTGTATTAATAATATGGAAAACAAAAGAAACTACTACTGGTTTGTCCAAACAACATTATTTTTCTATTAATTTTCACGAAAAAATATTAATTGTTAAGCAAATCATAGAGTAAATAAAAATACAAATCTTAATTTTGTTAAACATTTAAATACTTTAATTTATAACATTATTTAATAACCAAATTTGAAGTTAGTCTTGAGAATTTGATTAAAACTTTATTTTTCACATGGCCCTTCTCTTTTAAAATCATGAAGGACTAATCTCCACCTAAATAGAAGTTCCTTTATACAAATTTGACTAGATCTGATTAATCAACATAATTAATTTATCTATTTGATTTGAAATCAACAAAACAATATCTTAATTAAAATATTCTTTATAGTCTAAAAATATTCAATAAACAAAGATTAAATAAAATAAATCTCATAATTTACTATAGTAAATAAAATAAATGAACAGAATTAATTTTAAATAAAAAAAGTATGAATGAACTTAGTTCACCAAAATGCAAATCCATCATATCAGAAGTAATTTTTAAAATCAAACACTAACCATTTAAAGAACTAAATACTATTAAAAGAAGAATGAGTAATATTGATGATGATAATGAAAATATACCACCTTTTAAATGCCCAGAATGGTAAGTTCGAGCATCTATATTACGTTTAGCATAATCTTATTCATTGTTGTGTCTTGTGCTGTTACACAGGGGATCGATTCCACCATACAATGCCTATTTAGAGGTTGTAAAGGATAGAGAAGTTATAGAGAAAATAAAACTAAATACAAGCAAATCACATGTGTTCGGTAGAAACGGTGATCTCGCTCAAATCATTTTGGAACACCCCTCAGTCTCAAGAAGACACGCTGCTTTGGTATATCATGGTGCAAACGATAGATTCTATCTCATCGATCTACAATCAGGTATGTTGTTTGTTGCAGAGCTATCCTAATCTAAATCTAATCAATTTGATTGCTTCATTTGGAAATGTAGCCAAGGGTACTTTTGTTAATGGAGAGAGAATCAAGGAGAATCAACCAGTTTCAATTAAAGAAGGATTCAAGTTTACTTTTGGTTCGTCATCAAGAACTTTTGTATTAAAGGGTATCAGTGCAGTGGTTTCGGTTCGACATCTCTTGGTGAAGCATCGTGAATCTAGAAATCCAAAATCATGGCGTTCAGACAATATCACACGTACTAAAGAGGAGGCTATTCAACAATTGCAGATATACAGAGATCAAATTCAATCTGGACAAGCTACCTTTGAAGCATTGGCAAAGCAATATTCAGACTGCAGTAGTGCCAAGCACGGTGGAATGCTTGATCCTTTCACAAGAGGACAAATGCAAAAGCCATTTGAAGACATGTCGTAAGTCGTTTGAGCGCAATTCTGACCTTGCCCGAAACAAACCTAAACTTACTTTATTGTATCCCTACATCTATAGATTTTCATTACAACCAGGTCAATTGAGTGAGATTGTATCAACAGACTCAGGTGTACACATCATATACAGATTATCATAATTATGACATAAACAGAATCAATCAATCAAATCAATCAAATCAATCAATCAGTCAGTGGGCAATCACGATAGCATCGTCATACATACACTGACACTATACTTAAATTTCCAGTAAATCAACCAACAATATAGATATCACCAATTAGTCAAATAGATTAATAAAATATATAAAAAATGAAGTCATAATGATCATGACACCTTCGAGAATGACCCCCAACAAAAAGGAATCTTGGACATGCCAACAATTTAATTAATATAAAACCAAAGAGTTTTCTCCACAAAATTTAATCAGAAAATCATTTTCCATTTCTAAAATTAAATTTAGCTAACCAACTATTATTTATTTTTAATTATTATTTATAACTATTATTAAATTTTAAATTAATTCTATTGAAAATGCCAGTTGTATTTGTATTGGGTGCTACAGGATTGATTGGAAATGAAGTTGCCCTCCAATTCATTAGAAAAGGCTATGAAGTCTATGGTCTTGCTAGAACTGAGGAAAAAGCCAAACAGCTAATTCGAAGCGAGAGTAAGTAGAGTTGTACATAGAGGTATCGGTGGAATTTAGTCTGACATTGCCCGTCGATTAGTTAAACCTGTTATTGCCACCGGAAGAGATGTACATCTTTGGGGACCTGTCGCAAGCAAAGCCGATATTATTGTTGAGGCAATTGCTGATTACAAAGATTGGGATGTTGACAAAGTCGTGTTCCAAGAGATTGAGAGAATCGTCAAAATCAATCCAAAAGTAACCATTATCTACACCAATGGTGTCTGGCAGTATGGCAGTCATCTTGATGTGATCACTGAGCACACCAACTTGGAAAATGCACCAAACTTAATGAAGCCACGTATTGAGCTAGGTAAAAAGTACATCGAGTTGGGTGCCATTTTGATTCTTCCATCTCTTGTATACGGTGGAAGCGGAGCCCACACTGCTCACTACTTCCGTTCAATTGAGAAAGGTGAAATCACCTTGTACCATGAGGATCAATACCAAAGCTACATCCACTACATTGATATTGCTGCAATGTATGTTGCTGCAGCAGAGCGTGCACCTCTGCTTCGTGGAGAATCCTTCATTGCTGCAGATCACATCTACAGAGTGGCCGATGTAGTCAAGGGTATTGCTAAAGCACTTGGAAAAGAAATCAAGATCACCTACATGGGTGCTCCAACAGATGACTATCATATTTGTTTGGCATTGAATCAACGTGCAGATAATTCTAAAGCAAAAATCAAACTCGATTGGAAGCCAACACAAAGATCATTGATTAACGATGCAAAGAAATACTATGAATCATGGAAATCGATCCCAACCAATACAAACTACTATTATTAATCCTGGACCATTGAAAACAAAATAAATAAAATCTCAGACATGGATTGCAAGATTTATTAGATAAGAGAGGTCTTGTATATACCAACTTCGCTGAATGATGGATCACATATGGTAACAAAAATTTGATTATTATATTCCAGTGCATTTGTTCGGTTTCCAACATTCTCAATGGAAATAAATTCGGATGTTAACATTAATGGATCATTGTGTAGTCCATTGATGAATGTCAGCAATCCTGTCTTAGTGTCCTGGTATACCATACACAGTTTGTCGTTAAACACAAAAAGCCTTGGTGTTCCATTGGTAAATCTATTAAGGAATTTTGGTTCACTCCAGGTTCCACCATTTTTATCGAGACCAGCAATATAGAGTCTGTTATACTGACCTTCGAATGCGATGTAGAGGTGATTATGAAACTCCAAAACCGAAGGAGTGTCAAAGGTGTGGTAGTTGTTGAGGATTTGGTAAGAGTACTCAGGCCAATCGGTTCCATTGTTACTCGATGCACAATAGATTCCATGGTTAGTACCTCTAAAGAAGATGTAGAGCTTACCGCCAAATGGTGTAATACATGGTCCATTTAATGTGGTATCGTGAACTAGGATTGACTTTACTGGCTCATAGCTAAATGCATCATTACTTATTCCAAGCAATAGTTTTTGACGCGCTCCAGTATGACCAACGAATGCAACATATACTTTGCCATTGAAAACGGTTACACCTGGTTTGTCTGCGGATTGATCATGAATTAAAATTTTGGTAGCTTCGTTTCCGAATGTCTCACCACCCACTTTGGTGGCAGCCATATACATCCTGTTGTCCTCACCGAGGAAGCACACATGCATCTTGTTTTGGTACTGGAAGAGCGATGCAGTCGAATGGCATTTGTTAGCAATTTCGAATATGGGATGTGAATTGAACTTCACAATTTGGTACTTGTACTTGGGTCTGTAGTCAATGACATCTCTCACTTTTAGATTATTCCATGGAGGAAGAACCTGATCGAGATCAGGGTAGCTTGATTTGGCAAACTCAGTAGGGTGATAGGTTTGCCACTGTGCAAAAATTAAGTCAATATTGCAATGGTGTAGCCAAAATACAGGATCACGAGAGGATGTCGAGAACGCATTCATATCTCCTCCAACATATCCGTGTACAAGATTATGAATGTGTTCGATTTCTTTACTGAAGTGTACAAACTTATTCTCGGACTCACTGTAGTCATTCAAACATTTTTCGACATCTCCTTGGTTTGGTAAGAAATAGGTCGTCGAGAAATGTCTTCTCAAAGCAGGATTCCAACCATATGAGAATATTCCGGTTTTAACATGATCATTTTCGTTGGGATCACCGTTTCCACCCATGAAATCCGATTGCCAAATAAGATTACTCTCATAATGATGTGAATCTATATAAGAATCTCCGAGTAAGTTATACGGTTTCAGCTTTTTTTTCTTTTGAAAATGAAATATACCTTTTTCCCAGTCCCAATAGGGAAGAGTAAAGTTTGGATCTGGGTGAATGTGAAATTGTGGATCACTGACTTCTCTCAAAGCTTCTTCGAATCTTCTGATGAATTCTCTGTGCCACACCAAGAATTGTATTTTACCATGTGGCCCATATTGTCCATGTTCAGAAACAAATTGGTCATACTTGGCGCCAGTATTAACTTTTAGAGCCTTTACTCTATATTTATACTGTCTTCTTTCCTCACTTGTCAACTCTCTGATTGACTTTCTAATATGTGTTGTTTCACCTACTTGGTTTATTGGTATCATAGTTGCAATAGATAGAAATCATAAACTAAGAAACTTTGGACTTTGAAGTCTCAATTTATAGGTAACTATCTGACAAACATTTTTCTTCTTTTTCATAACAAAGATATTTATTTGTGTTCTTTGTGTAAGCTAGTTGTTTTTATATCTTGATTGAAATTGGGATCAATCTAAGATAAAAACTTATTTTTAAATCATTTTGATTGATTTAGGTCGATTGTTTGTTTTTTGATCATCATTTTTAATGAAATCTTTTATTTATTTTTATTTGAATCAAATTGTACAAAGTTAAATAATAATTTGTAATTCAGAGTAAATTTAAATCAAGACAATCAAATCAAAAGATCCAACTAACTAAAAAGTATCTAAAGTGTTATTATATAAATCTGATCATTATGAGTGATAGAAATTCATATTTAGATTATCTGTTGAAACTTGAGGGTACAAGTACCTACTTATTTTATTTTTACAAATTACAAGAAATCTCTAGTTTATTATAAAATTGCCTCAGTTAAGTTGACAATCAAAACTTTTTATTTTTATTTTTGAATAAAATTGATTTGTGTATTTAGATATAATTAGAGATTTAGAGTTATGACATACCGAGGAAAGGTATTATGGGAGAGAACTGTAATGAGAAGGATATTCAAATTTATAAAAATATCTATTGAAAATAACAAGAGATTTCGTCTTTCTACTTCTGCAATGGAGATATTTGTCTCTTTCTTTAGAGACTTGGTTTCGAGATTGATTTACAGATCAAAAGATCTTCTAGTTTCTCATAGGATTGCAACTCTTTATCCCAGAACGATTCAATGTGCAGTCAGATTTGAATTGAATAAAGAACTATCAAGGCATGCAATCGATCAAGGAAAGCAGGCTGTTAAAATCTTTAACGAATCAAAAAAAGCTTATAAAGAATATCAATTTTTACCAGCATCAAAGATGAGATTAATACTTAAACAGTCTGGATTTTTCAAAAGAATTTCCAAAGATTCTGCTGTATATCTTGCTGCTGTATTAGAGTATACCATTTGTGAAATAATGCAGCTGTCAATGGATGAAGCCAAGGCCAATAAACAATATGTAAGTGTCACCTTTATTTGACAAAATAAGAAACACGTTAATAACCCTTTAAACAGAGAATTAGTCCTCAACATATCAATTTTGCAATTAGAAATGATTTCGAACTTGATTATATATTAAAAGGTATCACGATTGCCAAAAGTGGTGTATCCTGACATATATCATAACGTTACAAAATTTGTGTAAAAAAAGATCTTCATACTACTAGAAGAATTAGTAGATCTTCATTTAGTTCATCAGGAAAACCCATTGGATTAGGTTTTGTTTTTTAATCAAAAAGATTAATAAATCTTGAGATTTAGATCCTCACAGTGTGATAATAGGCCGTATGCATCATTCAGAAGACCTTTCTTACACTTTTTTTTTTTTTTTTTTTTTTTTGTTATAACCATACAGTTGTTTATTTAAGGTAGGGTTTAGAAGCCTACAGATTTCTTTTTACAACCACAGGCCGGTTGTGATGACCATCATTTTATAGAGGAATGACTGCCTATTATTTGGAGCAAGGTGTTTCAACAGTGGACTGTTAAGTATTTCGAAGCGACAGAAGATTAAGAGTACACCAATGGTTTACGTAGTTGAGGGCTTCGCTTGTCAATTTACATATTCTTCATGGCGGGATGGTATCATACAGACTTGAGAGTACATGGGTTCACTGGAAGTGTATGGGGAAAAACTGGAAAACCCAGGATTCGAACCCACGACCCAAGGCGTCACAAGCAGACTACCATACCACATCAGCTATTCTGCCTTGGTTCTTACACCACGTGTTTTTTTTTTTTTTTTTTTTTTTTTTTAATCATCCAGGTGATCATAATTTATTAATTAAATAATTAATGGTGAGGGTCAGAACCTCACAGTGTTCTATTATTATTGTTTTTTTTTAACTTTTCCTATTTTCCATTTTTTTTGTTGTTTTTGTGTTTTGTATTCATATCCAAATGAAATATTAATCTATAAATGAACGCGGAAGCACCAGATTGGGGATATCGCAACCAGAGATGGTGAATATGTTCCAGTCACCACGTGTTACATTTTCTAAGAACCCGTATGCGGGCATATTCTCTCTAAAATCCGACTTGCCAGACTCGAACTAGCAACCTTTTGATATCTCTTGTGATACAAACTACAGTCAAACACTCTACCACTTGAGTTAAAGTCGGAATACATGACCATGAAAAAAAAAACAAAATTAATTAATTTTTTTGATTTCTGTAGGATCAAACACAAGTCCAATGTCCAAATCCTTAATTGATTCAAATTCTAACTAACATTCCAAGAAACTAATAATTTTTGTTTATACAAAGGTATTCATTCTTTTATTTCAAAGACTCATATTTTTAAAGAATATTTAATTATTTCTAAGACATTACATTCAAAACTAATAATTTTGGTTTATCCAAAGGTATAAATTAATCAATTTCTTTTATTACAAAAATCATATTTTAAAAGAATATTTGATGTGGACATCACAGTCTCTGCGAAGTCAATTATACATTGTCAAATTCTACCAAATTTTCTACCTTCTTCTTTTGAGAGGTGGAAAGTTTGGTAGAATTTGTCAATGTTGGTAATGTGCTCGGTGAGAATAACTTTGATATGGAATAAAATAATCATTGGTTTTTCTGTTTTATAAAACCTAATTTAAATCTCATCTTTAGTTTCTGTGTCATTTTTTTTGTGTGTAAGTAAAGTGTTAAGAAACAACAAAAATGAAATTGAATGAAGTGCAAATTTAATGATTGTTAAATGCATCTTGAAGATCATGGAGAACGAGAACAATCAAGATAGGTTTGGTGATATAGGTGGTATACCTAATTATATACCAAACAACAATGACGATCATCAACCACAACAGCAACAACGCACTAGAAGTCCGACACCATTTGCAGCACTCATTGCTACCCTTGTTTTCTCGTGGTTCCTGGTGTTTGCTTTGGATGCACCACGCGCCATCGATGTCTACAATCACTATGTAATCGGCACCTGCTACTATCACCATTTATATGATTTAGAATGGATTGATAATTCTGAATCCTATGCTTTTGTGGCAACTGCAGAGGTAGGTACAGCAACACAACAACAATAACAACAGCATCAGCATATTATTAACTGACTTTGATTGATGCTATGACAGGTACTTGTAAATACAACAAAAAAAACACAAAGAAAGAACTAGAAGAGTTATACCCAAACTATGTAATAACATCAACGACTGAGTACGAAACAAACAAATTGAATCAACAACAAGATAGCAACAGCAAAGACAACGAAGGAAAACAGTATTTATTTTTACCATTCAAGACCAATATCTCTTTCAGTCAAGATATCGGAGAGCTGACGTTTAATGCACGTAATCTACCGTTTGGTGTAGGCAGAGCATCACCGTATAGTCATCCACATCGATGCTTCTTTCACCCAATAACGAAGGATGCCGAGCCAGAGCGATCGGTACTACCTCTCACCTTTGTGGTGGTACTCGCACTAGTGACAGTAGCTTCAAGTGTACTAGTGGTGTCACGAGGACTACGTCAACGCTTCAACCAGACACCATTGGTTGTTTTTCCTCTCTATATATTTTCAATTGATATCTCTGTCGATGTTCCACGAATCTGCCGACTTTACTTTTTTACGATATGTTACAGCAAATAGTTATCAGGTTGTTTCGCCTTTGAAATAGCAGATCTCTTCTATCAATACTTTACTGGTCTACCATTCGACAGAACCGTTTTTCATTTTATAGCTCTCATTGTGTCACTAGCGATTATTTATTAAGATAGATGGTCTAGCTCAATAGATAGAAATGCGTCACAACCTATTGTTTACATAGATCATCTAAATTCTTTCACATACAATATATTATCGAAGTAGGATCTCTCTAACGGGATATCAGTCGTCTAAATAGAATCTACAAGTCGACATTCACTCAGATATCATACCAATAAATAAAACAATAATTGAATAAGAAAGGGAGTACTAGTACATCCCTTTGACAGTTAATTACCAAAGAAGAATCTTAAACCAAGAATAGATATTTATTTTGATTTCATTGATCATCTTGGTGTTATTGATATCCCTCATTCAATGCTTCAACTTCAAAGACAACCCTAATAGATCCAAGAATGTTTATCAGCAGACAAAATGAGTATAGAAATAATTAACTAGTTATTCAAGTTCCTCTTCAATTGGTAAGAATAAACCTGACTTTCACAAGAAATCTGCTTAATTGTAAAAAAAAACAAAGTGATTCTGAACGATTTATAAATCAACGATCGTTGCTGGAGATCTCATTTATTGTTAAATCTACATTTTATTATTAACAACAAATAATAACATATGATGGAACCAAAGGATATGACAGTTGTTGATCTTAGAGCTGAACTAAAGAAAAGAGGATTGTCACCATCAGGATTAAAAGCAGAATTGATAAAGAGGTTGGAACAATCATTAAATAGCAATGGTAAGTACAAAGATGGATTTTATTACTATTTAAAATTCAAATAAGATTTCTAATTATTTATCAGACAAGAAAGAAACAGTAAACAAAAAGAGAGTACTTGAAAAAGAACCAATGAGTAGAAAGAAGAGACAGAACAAAGGTGACTCTTATAAAGTTACTGCTAAAGTGGAAACAGATTCTGAAGATGAAGATCCTGAAGAAGAAGAAGTAGAAGAAGAAGTAGAAGAAAAAGTAGAAGAAAAAGTAGAAGAAGAAGTAGAAGAAGTAGAAGAAGAAAATGTTACAATAGAAGATATTATCCCTGAAAATGAACAACCTCTTAGTAAAGCTCAAAGGGAAAATAAGTCTCATATAATCGATTCTCAGAATATTGCTTCAGCCAAGGAAATTCTACGTCCTAAGGGAATCTATCTCCAAATACCAGCACAAAAGATGACAGGACATTTGTTCAAAGTATTAAGAACTCATATTTATAACAATATATCCAATCAAATGGATGCTCATGGTCTACAGAATATTACATCAAAGTTATTTTTAGAATCACTCGATCTGCTTTTTAAAGGAAACCAGGATCACATAGACTCATTCAAGAATGCCTTTCACTCAAAGATCACCTATGAATGCACCTACGATATAGAAACTATGATCTTTTATACTGTCGCCCATTTTAATCCACATGTCACGATAACTCTACAAGCAATGGAATCCTTTTGTTTTTTCATTGAATATATCATTAATGACATATACTCGGCACTTTCAGATAAAGTATGTATCTTTAATACTTCATTAATATGAAATGTCAAAACTAATTCTATACTTGATCACTTTTATAAGTTTATTTCACCGAGCATTTTAAAATCAAAAGTTTCTAAATACTCATTCCTTAAAAATAAATTTGGTCAATTCAAGAACTACACCAAAGAAGATTATGCCGAACGAAGAAGTCGAGGTGGTTCTGATTATTGCACATATTATTATTAGTGTTTATAGAAATATATAATAAAGAAAATTAAATGAATTTCAAATATTGAAATTGTTGTTACTCAAGATAGTGCTTTAGATTTCTTTTACAACCAAGTCCTGTTCTTAATATGATCATTTTAATACTAATCAAGAGATCTAATGACTTTTCTAAAATCAACTATGTGTAAAAGTGTAAGAAAGGTTTTCTGAATGATCCATAAGGGATCAGAAGAATTAGTAGATATCTCCCTTTGTGGAGAAAAGTTAACGAGAAATCAGTTACAATCACTCTTTTTTCACTGAATTTCGACAACTGTCAAAATTTTAAAACCGATAACCAACAGATCCAGAACCAACTTGTAAACTTGAGATGATTTTCAAGAGTATAAATTTAATCTTCTACCTTTATTCAGGGTTAATCAATAAATTTCACAATAAATATTACAAAGATAATAATACAAGTATAAAAGATTTTATTACTTATCTTTTTTATTTCCTTTCATGTCCACCATACCTTTAAAAAACATAGAATCTGGACTATCAGGATCTACCTTACAAAAAAATTTTTAGTTTTTTTTGTTTTTTAAGAGTTTTAAAAGAAGTATTAAGGTTTATTTAATAGGATGGCCAGAGCCATCAAGTTGATTAACAGCTGAGAGTTTGTATCTAGAGGAACTGAAATGATGCTATACCAAAGATGAGAACTGGGCAAGGGTGTAGCGCCGTAGTGTCAAATTTATTAAAGTAAGCTGGATAAAAGGTAGATTCATTTATTTCGCATGCGGTATATTTTTTAATAAAGGCTCCAACGAGATTCGAACTCGTGACCCCTTCCTAACTCTTCCTTTACTAGGGAAGTACAATAACCAACTATGCTATGGAGCCAATGATATTTTTGATTTTTTTATCCTTTTTTTAAAAATATTTTAAATCAATACTTTTAAACTTAATTGAGGTCATTTAAATAATAATGAAAAGAAAAATATAAAATAAAATTGGAACTCTTTATTAACATATTAAATATACCACAATAAAAGTTTCGTTCGTTTTTGTTTTTTCAGAGTATACCAAAAATATTATTGCTTTTCAAATTAATTTGAGGCAGAGAAAATGAAATACAAGATTATAGATAACAATGATAAATTCATTGGTAGGCATATAGTTGCCGGTCAGCCAATGAAGAAAGGTGATCTTCTCTTCAAAGAGACATCGTTTGCATCGATTCCAGTCACAAAGAATATTGCCAATGCATCAATGTGTTCACTTTGTTGTAAGGAACTGAAGCCTGTCAATGCAGCAACCAATGAAAATAGCAGCAACAGCAGCGCTGAAAATCCAGGTCGTGTACAGTGTGCATATGGATGTGGACTCTGGTTCTGCTCAACTGGCTGCTGCAACGATATGGTACATCAGCTCGAGTGTTCTTTTGTTGTCAAGGTTGCCAGGCAACTGTCGACGTACAAACCGATCTCTCACACTCTCTGCTTGTGATGAGAATTTTGCTCAAGAAGAACATACTCTCAGAACTCTACAATGGCGGTGTCGGAACACTCTCTGTGCAACAACAGGAGTTCAAGAAGCGAGCACCACAGTGGCTCGAACAGGTCGGACGTTTCGCCGACCGATACATCGAGCTGCTTCAGCAAGACAAAGACCTAGATCAGACACTGCTCTCGTTCTTCAGCAAAGAGGAAATCATCAACACCGCATGTGCAACCATGGTCAACTCGTTTGCCTCCACTAAAAACTCAATCATCGTGTCCAATGGTTTCTTCTACGAAGCTGCATTGCTCAATCACAACTGCGAGCCAAACACATTCTATTCCATACAAAGTAAGTCGCGCTCCTTGACCTCATCAACATCTTTGCTAACCAAAAATAGACAATCAATTACAAATGAGATGCATCAAAGATATTGAGCAAGATGGTGATATTTTCGATAGTTATGTAGATCTACTGGAACCAACATTTGAGAGACAACAAGTGCTGTTGCAATCAAAGCACTTCTACTGTAGATGCCAACGTTGCCAGGATCCAACCGAGTGTGGACGTTATCTAGCTTCATTTAAGTGTCCAAACTCTGGATGCCAAGACGGTTGGGTATCTCCAATCATTAGCTACAACGAAAAGACAACGTCCTCGCACGTCTATGGCGTTGCCTAAGCTGCCGACAAGAGCAAAACGACAAAATCATTCAGCAACTAAAGTCAATCGACCAAATCAAACAAACCATCACCGAGAGAAAATGGAAAGAAGATCCTGCTGCCTATTTGGAGGAAGTAGCAAAGGATACCTACACCAACACACTTGCTCAGCTACACGACAACCATGTCCTACGTCTGCAGCACCACCTTAACATGACCAACTGTCTCGATAAGCTCGAGAGGTTCCGCGATGCAATCTATCACTGCAAGCAAGTAAAGAAGATCGTAAAGAAGATTTTGAGAGTGGAGAGTGGAGAGCTCGTTGAATGCTACGAGTCAGTTGCAGACCTCTATGAGAAGATCTTCCTCAGCCAGATCGGCTCCAAGATGGAGGAAGTCAGCTCGATGATGAACGAAAACGAACAACAACAAACTATCGCTTCAAACAAATCTATCAAAGACAATCTGATGCAATCGAACCGTTACCTTCAAAAGGCATACGAATGTGCAGTAATATGCTATGGTGAAGACAACGAAAACACAATCCTAATTAAGAATCAAATTAAAAAGCTAACCATTCCAAACAAATAAACGATCGTAGATCCTAATCCTATATATTATATAATCCAATATATTATCATATAAGTTTAAATTTATATACAGTTTATTATTACTACTTCACTACTCCTTTAATCCTATAACTCTATATCTCTATCTTTATAGCATTTTACCTAGATTTGATTGAAGATAGACTGCATCCTAAAACATAACAACATAAGTTAGTATTACGTTTCTCCAGACCACCTTGATAAAACTGATCTGTTTCATTAAGAGTTGTTTGTTGGTAGATGATTCATACTTGATATTTTCTAGTTAGAATATATTTATTTGGTACGGGTTCTTTAAATGACTTTGATAATCTGAATCTGAAATATTCATAATTTGAAAACTGTAGATCTCTGTTTGCCTTTCTAAGTATATTTCTATAGATTGTAATAATCTCTTTTTTAGATACCATGATGATTGCTAATATAATATCTTTAGGTCAAGATTAATTGATCAATGACAACAAACAAATATAATATTTCAAGTTTCGTTAAATTGATTTGAAATACACAAACATAGAATGGGGTAAAGTGAACTGGCAGATTCGTAGTTTTTACTTTTTAATTTGTTACATAATAAAAAAACAAAACATATGAATATTCAACAAGTAATACAAATCAAACAAAGGTATAAAACTAATAAACTTATAATCAGAATTATGATTCATCTAATTATCTATGATTGAGATATGAATGAGACATGTATGTTTAATGAAAGAAACCTTGACTTTGATATCAACAACAACATGTTTTTTGAAAAAATGAAATTATTGCATTCCATGACTCGGGAGACCTTCACACTTTCGTCGTTTTTATTCGTTTGTGAAAAGTGTGAGTTATTTAATTGATTTGATGAGTTTATTTTTATAAGTATAGTAATCTAGATCTTAAATAGATATATATATTAAAAATGGGAAGAAAAGGTCAACCAAAAGCAAAAAAACCAACCACAACATCAACCTTCATTGTTTGTTAAGCCAGCCATCTCTGCTATCCAATACTCGACTCAATTGAACACAATTGCATTCTCCATTGCTGATAAGTTATATTCATACTCTTTCAGGTAAGTAATGAAAATCATCATCTTAAAAGCTAGCAGATCTCTTACTGACTTACCCCCAATCATCATGATCATCATTTTGATTAGTGACAATAAATTAGAAGAAGTTGGTCAACATGATTCTATCAATTCATTGAAGTTTACCAATGATTCATCGGCTATTATAACTACATCATCTAGTGCAAAGACATTCAGAATCTGGAAGAAACAAGATAGTAAATGGACTCAAATTAAAGAAATGTAGGTTGGCTACCTGATATATAATAGAAGTAGTATACTAATGATCATTTGCTATGTTATCTTATATTAGTACAACTAAACAAAAGATGCTTTCATCTACAGTGACAAAGGATGATAAATCTATTATTTTGACCGATAAGAATGGTGATGTATTCTGCTATCATCTAGATGGTTCAAACAACAACACAAACGAGGAAGAGGGTGAAGAAAAGAACTTATTACTTGGTCATTTCTCTGCAATTACAGATACCGTATGATATCAAAGAATGAATGAGATGCGTCGGAATAGCTAGAAACTAACTATTTCATCAATACAGCAATTTTCACCATGTTTCAACTATTTACTTACAGCAGATCGTGATGAGAAGATCAGAGTTAGCAAATACCCAAATACTTTCGATATCAATAACTTCTGTCTTGGACATACTTTGTAAGTAGCAGCAGCAGCATACAATCTATATCTATGCTTGTTCAAGATTGTGGTATAACGATGACTAATATGTTTGGTCTAGGTTTGTATCTAAAATTCTATTCCACCCAACAAAGCCTGATATCATTGTATCAGGTTCTGGAGATGGTACAATCAAAGTTTGGGAGTGGAAAAATGGTACAGTTTTGCAATCATTGGATTTAAAGCAACCAGGTCAAGCTAATGATGAAGTTATCACTTCACCCATCGCATTTGTTGACAACACTTTGTACGTTTCAATTGAAGGAAAGCCATCATTATATTGTTTCAAATTCGACGAAGCAAGCAACACACTTAGCAAGTTGCCAGCAGTCGACTTGCCAGCACAACCATTGTCTTATGGTGTAGTTGTAGGCAACAAATTGTTGCTTCCTACACTCACTGAAACTCCAGACACACCATTGTTGATTGCTTTTGACACAACCACCCAATCAGTGGACACCAAATACGTAGAACAAATCAACTCAATGGAGTTGCCAACCCTCAAGGATTTGAATAGTCTCAAGTCACTTTTGAAAGTCCAATACAAAAAGTACTTGACACTCAACGACAAGAAGAGAGAGAAAGCTGGTCTCGGAGGCAAAGAAGATGATGTCGACGATGGAGAAGGAGAGGAGGAAGAAACCAATGCCGAGGAAAAAGAAGAAGGAGACGACAAAGCATTGAAACTTAGAAAGATGACAGTTGAAGGTGCCAAAGAACAAACTAAATAAATTAACTATTATTAAGAAACAATATTATACTTGCTTTAACTTTGAGTTTATTTATGTTTTAGTTTGGTTGATTTGTAATGGTTGTTGCTGTTGCTATTGTCGTTACTGTCACTACTGTTGTTTGTTAAGAATAGTAGTTTAAACATTCCTAACCAGAGTGGTTGTAGCAATAGTATAAAGTATGGCCAGAACAGGAATCCCCATTCATTTCCAATGATGATTCCAATGAATGTTCGCTTCCAACCAACTGAGGTAGTTCCCCACCATTCAAACAAGAGGAATAGCGGATGTGAAAGCAGACAGACTATCATCCAAAGTGATCTAATAAATAGTGAAGATCTTTTGATCAATATATAGGTTGTAAAATGTAATGTCGGTAATGAAATAACTATGAATAAACATGAGAATTGATTATTAAGCATCATTCCCATCAAGCTTAGCAATGAATAATCTAATCGTAAACAAAAGCAAGTATGTTAATAAGACTTGATTCTTTCCTTGATGCATCATTCATTCTCCAATCATATGAATACATACATGCTACTAAAATTGAGTGTAAACCAGCCCATTCATTCTTTGGCTTACCGTTGACCTTTGATACTATTGATGTGAGATAGTTGGCCAATGGCAGAAGGATTGTGAAATAAACAACAATGCATCCCACGATATAAAGAGTAGCGACAATAATGATTTGATTTTCAATTGAATAGCCCTCTAGTATTCCAGTCTGTAGGTTTGCTGGCTACAATAAAGGAGAATCAAGTTCGTTTGATTAGGAAACATCAGGCTGCAAGCACGCTTACTAACTTACCAGTAAATTTCTGTTTGAAGGTATGAGATTTAGTTTTGAAAATAGCTTTGGTAGTTGGAGTTCCAGGATGCAGAATGCAATGAGTGACAGTGTCCATGGCAATGAGTAGATGATGCTGTAGTTTAGTCCATCGAACGATGCCATCATTGTAACTAAAATCAATCCTAGTGATGCTGAAAAGACAATCAGAGGAAGCAAAGCCTGTCCCAAATCGATAAAGAATACAGCACCCGCCATCATATACCATGTAAAACTTTGATGTAACTGTTCATCAGCATTGTGCAGATGTCTAAGTGTAGTTTCAATGATCTTTCCCATATTATACATTGTTTCGTTGCTTAGCTGTATAAAGTCACTAATCACAATCATCATAGATAAATTGAGGTTAATAAAAGTTGCATTTGATCGCACCTATTATGTATGCTACTATCTTACTCATTTCCATATATATTGTATTCTTTATGAAGTGGATTGTTTAGGAAATCCATATCCCAGACTGTGTGATTTGAATAGGTGCTGACACCGACAGAGTTGATTCCATACTTTGTGAAGATCGCGTGGTTAGAACGTGGCATTGAGAGAGCGGAGTTCCACATGAAGACAAGCAATCCATTGATAGATCCATCGTCTTCCTCTTCGCCAAAACTGAGTGATGATTCCAGCAGGAATCTCATTCAAGTACGAGGTTGTGGTGACAACATTGATGATGTCCAAATTGGAGAGTGCTCCACCAAGTCCCTCTGGATAGATGACTAGCTTCTCCATGATTTCATTACCCACACGATCCAACGCAATTGCGCCGTAGATCTGTCCGGCACGTAAAAACGACGATGCGCCAATCCAGCCAACAGGCGGCTGATTGTAGTCGTTGAGCCACACCGAAATACCGCTGACGTCCATCATTGAACCACCGTTGTTTTCTCCTCCTTCGCTCGTGAAAAACAAACAATACATCTCTGGCTTGCCACGAGGTGGTTTGTAAGTATTTCAGGAATGCCAAAAGGAAACCCACTGCTCCGCCGCTGTGCCATTGATCAAAGGCAGTCGTCAACACAAAACACTCTGTTCCCAATGACCTAGGTGCCCTGTTGACACCAACAACATTGACACCAACATTACCAAATGAACTATTAAAATAATGCAGCTGAGTCTCCACACCCATCTTTTCCATTTCTTCCTTGATCCACAATGCACTCGCCAAATTATTCTTGCTTCCGACTGACCTACTATTTGCTGGGAACTAGTAGACATCAAGTTAAAAAATGAACTCAAATGATTATCATCTTGTTAATCTATCTACTTACCAGTGAATTATATTGGTTTGCATATGATAACGCATTTTCAGAGAATTCATAAGTTATAAAAGGTTTAACTGTACATTGAAGATTCTTTTCTGAAACATATGTATTGGAACCTATATATAGGTATTGATTAGTATATATATAATGAATGACTACTACTTAATAGTAGTAGTAGTAGTCACATTGTATAAGCTTAATAAATGCATACCCATTGTAGGTAATGTAAACAATAGATAAATGGAAGCTAAATGTACTAGTATCGACAATAAGATAACTAACTTTGTGTTTCTAAAGAAATCTACAACTATATCCGCTATGATAGAACCAAACGATTCAATCTCTGTCTTTATATATTCAAATAGACTTAGATTTCTACTATTAAGTCTAATGTCATTGATATCATCGTTGTTGGAGTGATGTTGCTGCTGCTGCTGGTAATGTTTGTATTCTTTATAATTGTTTCTTTGATATCTTGATTTTCTCTTTTGTACAAGCGATCCACAATCGTCATCGTCGTCGTCATCATCATCGTTTGTAAGTTCATCATCACCATCTTCATCGATATCTTGATTTCGATGTCTCCGATATCTATCTGCTTCTCTCATCCGTTGTTGATTTGACATTGTTACTACTACTGCTACTTCTACTACTACGATCTATATAACTATATATCTACACTTTCAAATTAAGTCAACCAATCAAAAACACCCCAGTGTTATTCAAGTAACTTTGCTGAAATTTTTGAACTTAACGTTTTCCTCAGGAAGACCGTTTGTTTTGGTTACCAAAAATTAGTTTTTTAGCAAAAGTCCCAAATGATCCATGCTAGTAATTCATCATCAAATAAATTGAATAAAATCTTGATTTGGAAAAATGGTTTAAATAATTATTTGGTTATGTCTTTTTTAATTAATTTGGAATCCCTTTTAAGTTATATTTAGACATCACGTTCGATTGACTTAACTTCATTGTTGATGGTGTCTAATTTTGGTGCGTTGATGGCATTCTGGAGTTTAAGATCGATGGTTTGTGATGGTGCTTCTCCAGTACCTCTGATTTGTTCGTTGTAAGCAGTGACCTTTGGTGCGTTGATGGCGTTCTTGAGGGTGACATCGATACCTCCGATTGGTGCATCTACATTTCTAACTTGGTCGTTGACTGTTCCGACCTTTGGTGCGTTGATGGCGTTCTTGAGGGTGACATCGATACCTCCAATTGGGGCATCTACATTTCTAACCTGATCGTTGACTGTACCAACCTTTGGGGCGTTGATGGCATTCAAGTGAGCCATATCCAAAGTTCCAATTGGCTTAACATGTTGGTCCTCTCTAAGGTGTGGTGGAAGACGTTCGACCTTTGGTGCATCTGTTTAAGTTAAAATATTAATATCAAGGTATTTCAATGGTACCATTTTGTTTTCAACTCCTACTCATCACTTCTCTCAACTCGCTCTGCTCGTCTTTCTTCTACCTCTCAGCTCCCTTCATCCCGACTCTCTAAAGAAAAATAAAATATTTACTTCTTGCGTTGTTGAGTTGCATTGTGTCTGAGGTTTGAATTGGTTTCTCCATATCGTCTCCACGCTTTTGGTTGTTAACTAAATCTACTTTTGTTGCGCTGGTGGCGTTCTTGAGGGCCAAAGAGTCGGCAACTTGGGTGGCCTTTTCCTTTGGATAGTGAGTGTTACAGTAGATACGTTGGCTGGCTTGGTGTGGTTGGGCAGTCTTCAAATTCAAGACTTGCTTGCACTCGAAGCACTTGTAGCAGAACTTGTGCCATGATTTACCAACAGCAGTGAGGGCTTCCAATGGGTATACTTTCTTTTGACATTCTTCACAATTGACTGGAGCTGACATTCTTTCTATTCATTTTAAATAATAATAATAAATTTAAATTTATTAATTTTCCATACTTCCATCAATAATAATAAATTAATTTCCAAAAACAATAACTTAATTATAATATTTACATTGATGATTGTTGTTTAGTTTTTAATTTACAAATAAATAAATAAATAAATAAATAGTATATAGAATTACAAATAAATATATGTTTGATAGATTTGATTTGGTTTGGTTTGATTTGATTTGAATGATTTCAATCAGTTTATGTTTTGGATGATGATGACTGTTTGGTTCACCTGAAATTTTAGATGACTCCACCTGCTGCTGCTGTATACCCAAGTCCACACACCAATAGGTTTTTTAATTAAAAAAATATCTTTCTTTGTGATAATTTTGTGAAATGGAATGCATCAAAAAGCCATTCATTTAAAAATTAATTTTCAAATCTTAATTTGGGTTGGTTTAGTGCTCATTTTATGATAACATCCCTAAAAAAACTTTTTGGTGAAAACAATAGCTTACCAACCACAATGAGGGAAGGGCAACCATTCATTCAAACCTATTACTAATAAAATTTTGATCAATTTTTATAATGAATCAAGTCATGACTTTGATTGCCAACTTAAATCATGATGGTTAACTTTATTTAAATCAATCGGTTTTTAATTAATTAATATCATTCATTCATTCTTTCTAAGCTTTTAAATGAATGAAAGAAGATTTCTTTTCTTTGGAATAAGTAGATAGTTGTTAGATATCTTTTAGAATGAATATATGAATGCCATAATAATTATTGAATTCTTAGAGAAAGATGAGGTGAGATTAGATATGAGATCTTAAACATAATCGATTTGGTGATGATGATCATCAACAATGATGGTGTAATTTAAACTTTCTTTTTTAAGATTTTACCAATGCATCTCATTAGTAACTAATGTCATGCTTGTGTTGACACGATAAAATTTAAAAATATATTTGTTTTGGTTGATCTGAAGGTGGTGCTGCTGGGGTAATGATTGATGTCTAATTCCTCTGAAACCAACTAAATCGAACGATTAAACAAAAGTAATAATGGTTAGATTAAAGACTAGATATTTGATGGTTGAGGTCATCTGGCACCAGGAAGAGCTAGAAGATGGTTCTCGTAGACCTTCTCTTTCTATGTCTTGGATATACAATTGGTTAGATCAGAAATCAAGAGAGCTGATAGGCCCTCTAACCACTTTAGCATATATTAAATCGTTGAAATGTAAGTCGATACAATTGTGACTAGTCTAGATATGGATATAGATGATTGATATGCAAGTGTTGTCAATGATGGTGATGATGATGATTACTAATATAGGATATCGTTTCGTCTGAACTAAACACTTATTTAGTTATATATTGTAATTCAGTTACGAATACGTTGATAATAAGGTGCAACTTCGAACAGTATCGGAACTTGTGGACGGTCCTATCGTTGATCACAGAGTGTTGTGGCTTCAATGCCTATTTTAGAGTGTTACATGTATCGGGTTCACTTAAAACATGTCAGAAGGCCATTCTTAAAGAATATGGCAAGCCATTCCTTGTGAAATCATTTGATCCTACAGAAGCAATGAACGAATTATACAATATAAACACAGCTGATAAACAACAGCAGCAACAACAATCACAACAACAATATGGTGTGGAGCTTAATCTTACCGAGTCTGATAAAGAAGATGATTATGATGACAATGATATTGATGATGACTTGGATGACAATGAAAACAGCAGCAATGGCAATAACAACAATAAGAATAAGAATAATAATAATACTAATAATAAGCAAGATAAAATGGATACAAAAGGAGATACAAAGAAAGTAAATAAACAACAACAACAGCAACAACAGAAACCAAAACAGCAGCATCAACAAGTAAAAGATTCAAAGAAGAAATAAACTGTATACTACTTTCATTGCAATAGATCATGATGGGTTATGGAAATTGGACAATACATGGCAAAATGACATCAAGATAGAAATATGAATGTTTAATATTATAACACAACAACAAGAAAGTACAATGTTGTTATTTGTTTATCTACAGTTTTCGATTTATTTGGTTATAGTTTGTTAGAATCAAAGAATGAATCCAAATCACCACCCATCGACAGATTTAGAGATAGATTCGATTTTCTAAGATCGTGTTGACCGTTGTTGGTGTTACCGGTTGATGTAGTCGATAATATATTGCTAGCTTTCAAATCGTTGCCAAGAGCGAATGAAAATGATGAGCTAAGTGGAATATTTGAGAAATCGATTTGTCCTACTCCAAAACCAGATGGATCATATACATTCGATGGATCTGTAAGTCCAAAATCTAGGTAAAAATCATAATATTAGCATCTTTACTCTGATGGAGTCGTTAGCATGTGATCACCCTTCTACTTACTGTTGGTTGCTGATGTACTTGAAAATAAGGAGAGCACATCTGAGTTTGATTGGAATAATTGTCTATTTACATTGTTTGCATCTTGATTGGATTGTGTATGGTTGGTATTGCTGTTACTATTTACAATACTTGGATCTTGCTGTAGATTGGCAAGAGACATCGAAGTATTTGCTGCTGCTGTAGTTGTTGTCGTAGTTGTTGTGTCATATGGATTGTTATTGACTAAAAGTGGATCGTGATGGTGTTGGAGTGGTGGATAGTCGTTGCTGATTTGATTGGTATTGGGCGTCAGCAATGATTGATTGCCATTCATATTAATATTACTACTGTTGCTTCCATTGACATTGCCATTTTTATTAACCAATGATTTAAGTTGTAAACTTGCCAAATGATTGAATTCAATGATTTGCTCTTTGATCTTCAATCTCTTGTAGTAGATTTCAAAGAACTCTGGATTCTTGGACTCTAAATTCAGTAGCACTGATGGTGATGATGAAGAAGATGATTCGATTAGGTCAATGCTTATCGTAGGGAGTCAATAGGTCTATGTAACATACTTGCTTCTGAAAATGAAGGATTTACACCAAACTGATTCTGAAGGGTGATGATAATCTCTGTTCTGGTCAGATAGAGTGTGAAACATTTCTCGATACATTGTTGTATCTTGATGGAGAAAATAAGGTTAGCAATTGACGGAAGTATTTTTGGATCGGCAGGAGAAAGGTGACTGTTGCTATTATGATTTTGGTTACGAAAGATAGAGTGAGGTAATGGTGATAAGTTGTTAGAACTTGAGTAAGAAGAAGACGACGACGATGAAGCCGGTCTTGAAGCTGACCATGATGAAATAGAGGAGAGCGATGACGATGACGTCATAGTTGATGATGTTGACGATAGATTTTTAGGTGGCCACATCATGTGATTTGCAATCATATTCAATATAATGTTTACTAATAATATAATACAAGTGATAAAATAAATAAGATAGATATCTTAAGAATGATGTAATAATAATAATTATTATTATTACACAGCTCGAAAAGATAGGTTGAATTTGTTTATGTTGTTGTTGTGTATGATCATATGAGTCTTAAGATATCTTGATTTGGTATTCTTAATTCTGCTTTTGGATATGATGTAATCAAATAGATGGAAGATAGATTGGTGGTTGGTCGGAAAGAGGAACGATTGGAAGCAAGGGAATATGGTGTAGACCACGGCTGTTGCCTGGGGATGATGATGTTGATGACGTTAGAGGAAATATATCGTCACCAATAACACTTTTGCTGAAAAGGTGAACAGGGCTCTCTTTAAGTACCTACTTTAGCAGCCTCATCCTTTGAAATTGCCAATGTCTTTTCTTGATCTCCTAGCTCGGATGCCATCGCTCAATAAACACTATTGTTTCTTGAATTAATATCGAATCGACTAACAAATTAAAAAATTACCAGAATCTATGTGCTAGCAAAACAACACATTGAAATTAAAAAACATTCATGAAATTTAACATGTTTTTTCTGTTTTCTTAAAATTAATATCTATTATATTTCAGAAAAAATTTGTAATTTCCAAATTTTCTAAACAAAATGTCTTTCAACCTGGAACATATTGTTATTTTAATAAAAGTACCAATGTATTAGTACTGCTGAGTATTAATAAGAATTAAAATGGAGTAAGTTGTATAAATAATAAATATAAGTATAGGATAATATTATTGTTTTGTATTGTTTTTTCAATTAAATCTTAAATTATTGAACTATAAAAATATGGGATAAAATAGTGGATAGGAAGAAATATTGAAAAATGTTATTTGTTTTTAAAACAAAACTTTTTTTTATTTTAATTAAATCCTTTTTTTATAAACAGGTGAATTGAAAAGTTGGTAAATGTTAAGTGATGTTGAGTTTGGTAATATGACTTGATTTTGGTTATTGTGGTGACCAGAATGAAATATCTATACCAAATTTGTCACCAACTCAACTTTCAAGTCAACATGTTGTTGTTTTTGTTGTTGTTGTTGATTTTAATTAATTTTGTAAGATTTATGTGGAGGTAAGTTGAATGTTGGTATAAGTTGAGTTAGAGTTGTTTGTTGTTAGTTTATGTTTTTGTGTTTTTCTATTTTCTCCTTTTTTTTTTGGCTTTTTTAGAATTAGGTAGGGTCTTGGAAGCATCTGATTCTAAACATAGGAGCTTTGGAAAACTGAGGGTAACACCGGATCTTGTTTGCTCTGTAGAGAGGAAGAGAATAATAGAATATTTAGAACATTAAACAAAAATTAGAATTAGGATTAGTATTTCTAAAGTTTAAAAGTTATAACTGTATTTACCTTTTTGAATTCCAGTTTAGAAATATGCATTTACCAAGTTTATTTTATGGTTTCCATGGTTGATGATTTAAATGAGTTTAGAACTTGACTATTTATACTTTTCAAAATCAATATTATCCAATATTACTTTAATCAAATAGATATTTAACTTTGATGTTTATATCTGACATGAATGTTGTGATTAAAAAAATGGGCCACAACACAATTCCCAATAGATGTAGTTCAATTAAAATAAATTTCAATACCCCCACTTCTATTGTTGACCGCTATTTTATTGCTGAATCTCACACCAGGTTTGAGCAATCAAATACACAATGATCTTCATTTTGGGTGTGTGTTGTTAAATTTCACACAACAATATCTGTTCAATAATTCGAATATGATGGGATGGATATTGATATTAAGAATAGCTACTTAATTAAAATTAACTAGTGTTAAATTGAGTGCGTTCAATTCAATTCAATTCACTTCATATCTATCTTGTCACTTTACACATTCTGATATTTTATCTTTATTTGATGTTTAAAATGGTGTTGTTGACAATTTTATCTTTATGGTTTATTATAAATGTATTTTATCTATCTGAATGTTATGTGATTTCAAGTTAATAATGTCATGGAGAAAGTAGCAGGTCTATGAGAAGTAGGGTATGAAATCGATTCAACCATTGTGTATATTGATTATCTTTTGGTTTAGTTGACATATACAATAATTTTAATTATCAGCACCAATAATTGGTTAGGTGATTATTTGAATAACTAACTGAATGTGTTAGTTGTGTATATTGGGTTAATAAAGAAAGGTTATAGTTTAGAATATCATCAATAATAATAAGCTGGAAATGGGGATAAATGTGCTTTGATTTTTGTTACCAGCTGTTAATTATGCTATTTACTTTTGGTGTTGAAGTTAAAATAAATAAACCAGTGATTGATTTATTTATCTTATCCACTCATGATATAAATAATATTATTATTGATAGTTATGTAATTGATTTATTTGTATGTTGTTTAATTTTTCTTTTCCTTTCTTCTTTTTGTTGATATTTCTTGGTTTGTTTTTGTGTTGCTTGTTGAGTTGGTTGATTATCGAATTTCGAGGCTGAGGTTGCTGAAGCTGCCAACTGTGAAGCTTGTTGTTGTGAGACAACACCTTGTGGACCTCTTGAAAGGGTGTCCTTGTTCTTTCCTTTAGCTCCTCTTCTAGCACGGTTGCTTGAACGTTGCCATTTTGGTAACCATCTCTCTGGGTCTGGCTTGACGTCTGGATTGAAGTTCTTTGGCAATCTCTTTGGTTTCTTTGGTTCTGTAGTAGTAGCAGCTGCTGGCTTAACAGGTTTTCTTTCCAGCTGTAATAGCAGTAGCTGCAGACTTTTCGCTCCTAGAAATAATTTAATGTTGATTAGTCCATGAATTATATACTTTATCCATTCTATTATATGAGGTACATACTTGTCAAATGATAATCCAAGCTTTTCAATTGCATCCACATCAATCTTATCGTTGAATTTGAGTGGTGGGAGTTTTCCTTCGTATTTCTGTGCAATGGTTGGATCAAAGTGTGCGGTGGCTACAATGAATGATGGGAGGGCAAACAAGTCGTTTGCATTGATCTTTAGGATCTTCTCGTAACAAGCGGCTGCTTCTTTGTATTTGAGATGTTTCATCTTGAAGTTTCCATTCAACTTTAGCAAGCTGATGTATGAATCCTCTTCCTTTTCGGTCTTGTTCTTCTTGTTCTCCAAAGCTGTGATCAAAGTGTCCAAGCATGATACTGCCTTCTCCATGTCACCAGACTTCTCGTAGAGTGCGACCATAGTTGCAACGATACCTGGCTTTGATTGAACGGATGCGTCGAGCGACTTGAGAACTTCGAGAGTCTTCTCAATGTTGTTGTTCTCAAGGAGATAGAGCTGTGCCAATGAGAGTTGTGACTTTAATGATTTGTTCTTCTTGAGTAGTTCCTCAGCCTCACGCCACTTCTTCTCCTTGGACAAGAGGGTAGCGACAATGATATCGAGATCCTCGTTAAAGTCGGTGTCCTTGCTCTTGGTCTTGAGTGCACGGACCATCTCTTCGCATTGACCGACCTTCTTGAGGTGGAGAAGCAAACAGATGTGATTGAAGTTGACAGTGCACTTTTGAGCAGTGGTCAGCTTGTTCTCAGTTTGCTCAGTGATAATCGACTTGATTTGATCCAAACTTGTTTGGTAGTCTTGCTTGTCGTTGCCAGCGCTACGCAAAGCAACGCTGTTGTTCAAAGCAATCAACGATGCGCTATCACCAATCGACAAGTCAATGATAGATTGATATGACTCCAAGGCATCTTCAACGTTACCATTGATTTGTTGACAATAACCTAGCTGTACAGTTACTGATGAAGCTTCAATCTGAATTTCCTCCTCTGTGAATCCATCCTTCTTCAAAGTATCAATGCAAACCTCTAGAACATTAAAAAAGCAATGCAATCATTCGTTAGTTTGAGTCATTATAGACTTGCAACCTCAAGTATTGATATAATATTCTACATACTCTTTGCGAGCTTCAATTGAGTTTCAGCAGTCTTTATATCTTTCTTTGACAAAGCAAGACAAGCAGCATTGAAAGCAAACTCATAAGTCTTTGACATCAAGGCTTTGTTCTTATTGATCAAGTCTTGGCACTCTTGTAGTTTACCAGCATCAATATAAGCAGCACACAAGTTGGTTAAGAATTCACCTGAATCACTCTGTCATATTAATATGTAGCATACATATACTATTAGTGGTTGCAACTCAACTCTAGCTATACTGTAGTATTACTTACATATCCTGGCTCCTTTAATAAACCTTCATAAATTGTAATGGTCTTTTGATACTTTTCTAATTTATAATACTACATACAAATAGTCAATTTCATGTCATTAGTGTACTTCGTCTATAATGATTATTACTTGTTGTTAGACATACAATTTGAGCTTCTAACTCTTGAATTCTTGGTTGCTTTTGCTTTGACTTGTCGATCAACTCCAATGCTTCGTTGTACTTGGCAAGTGAGTAGAGACAATATGCCTTCTCAAACAACATTGGCTCACTCTGAGTCGATGGTGAAGCAGCATTCTTCAAGCAATCCAATGCCTCTTGGAAGCTAGAGTTGAACATCAAACAAATGACTTTACATTGAAAAGCTTCTACATCTGCTTTATTAACCAAAAGAACTATAATAAAATATTAAAATATCAAAATAATTATTAACTACTTGTCTTTATTATATTATCATCATAATAATATCGATATATACTTTTATTACAAACTCTAATTGCTTTCTTGTATTGTGATTGTTGGATATTCTCATCTAACTCTCTAAACAATTGATCAACTGGCTGTTCCTTGTTTGCCATCTTAATCCTCTAACTAATAATGAATGATTTATATCCTAATTTTTTGAATAATCTATAAAACTATAAGCTATAAGCTATAAAACTATAAAACTATTAAAGTAACTTTGTAAAACACTGCAACAAACTTTAAATTTATTAATTGGAAAGAGTATGATGATCACACAGTTTTCTAATTTTATGTTTTGACTTTTTTGAGAGAAAGGAAGTTCTTTGATTTTTTTGAAAATTGATTAGAAGATTATTTTTATGATACTTGCATAAAATAGAATTAAAAAAAGTATGCAATTTATCATACGATCATTTATTGCATATTAAAGTGTATATCATAGATTACAAGAAATGTCACAACAATCACCAACTTTGAGCAGCGTTGGCAATGGTGTATCTTTGCCAAGAATGGTAGATCTAGATTGGAGAATGGATGTAAAGACTTCATCAGATGTCATGTCGAGAATGGCTGTTCCAACTGTAATTTTTAAGCTCGAGGTAATATTTAGTAACTCTCTGGAGTGATAGGCATCGCAACAATTCATTCATTGCAATCCAGCTTGTAAAGTAGTTAGAGCAGCTGCTTAGTTGGCTGGTCATAACTATACAGACACAGCTCGTCGTCAAAACATACATGCTGACAAATGATTAACAAGAGGATTATAGATAACTAACATTCAATCTTAATTAACTCTAATCGTTAGGTTGAAGATCGTAGCAAACCAAAAGATGAAGATGGTAAACAACCAACACAGACTGTGATTTTCGAATTAAACAAACAAACTATAAATACAATGTTGGATGGTTTAGAATTTGTACAGGGTCAATTGAATTCAATTAAATAAGAACAATAACAACAACAACAATAATTATATTATAATAATCAATCAAAATTATCAAATTAATCAATCTTTCGATTCCAATGACAAACAACAAACCCATCCACCATTAAACAGACAAAAACTAGATAAGTCTATTTATTTGTATTATATAATAAATTAAATTTACAAGCAACGAGCAACAATCAGCAAGAAACAAGCAAATGCAACTAATCAATCTGAAAACTATGAGACAAACAAATGATTTCTTTAATGATGATATATATAAGTTTATTAAACTTAATCATATTTCTAAATATGGTGTATTCTGGCAACAACACTCATCACCAAGTAAGATATCTACCATGAGTTTTCGTGATATTTTCGGGGGGAAAAAGATCGTGAGTGCTAAAAGCCGATTTGATTACTTTTTTTTATAATTTTGTTTTTTCATACCAAACCAAGGATTCAAAAGAGCATAATGAAATCACTTTAGATTAGGTTTAAAATAGATATATAAAATAATAAATCATGAAGATAAATAATAATATATTTATTGCATTAGCATTCTTGGTATTGATTAATGGACTCTGCTGTTTTGCCAACAATTTGACACCTTTTAGTATCAAGTTGGCCTTAACTCAGAGTGTCTCAGAGATGAGAGTCACTTGGTTCACCGCCGCCAAGGGCTCATCACCAATCGTCTTATTCTCAACTAGTCCATTCGTTGCTAACAGCTCGCTCTACGAGCAAACTGTTGTCGCAACCATTGAAGACCTCGTCAGTATTGAGTGGGGTGGTTTCACAAACACAGCTGTGCTTTCAGATCTGTTGCCATTGACCACCTACTACTATGCTGTTGGTGAAAAGAATGAGCAACTCTTTAGTGAAGTCTACAATTTCACTACTGCAGCCACTGACTACTCTCAGACGGTCAGTCCATTTTCCATTGTTGTCTATGGTGACATGGGTATCTATGGAGGTAGTCACCGTACACTTGCACGTATAGTAGACCGTCTTGATGATTTCAAATTTGCTATTCATGTTGGTGATATCGTAAGTTCATTGATACTCGACCTAAAGCGATTGGAGTACTAATAAGATCAATTTTCACTTCAGGCCTACGCAGATGTCACTAAAGATTCCAAAGATTTAGGAAATGAAACCGTTTGGAATCAATTTTTGGGTATGATCAATCCAATCTCTTCACACATTCCATACATGGTTTGCCCAGGAAATCACGATATCTTTTTAGTTGATTTTTCAATCTATCGTCGTACTTTTAACATGCCTGCAGCATCTCTCGGAGACTCATGGTACTCATTTGATTATAATGGAGTCCACTTTGTATCATATTCAACCGAACATTTGATTCTTCCATTGTCACCACAACACAACTGGCTCGAAAATGACTTGAAGACCTACCGTATGAAGAATCCAAACGGTTGGATCGTACTCTATGCTCACCGCCCATTCTACTGCAGTACCACCTGGGAATACTGTACCAAGGATGATTATAAAGGTATTATTTTATTAAATTATTAGTTAATATTTGGAAATCCTAAATTCTAACTCATGTATTTTTTTAATAAACAGTTATGTTAACAGACAGTTTGGAATATTTGTTGTATGAATATAATGTAGACTTATTCATTGGTGGTCATGCCCACAGCTATGAAAGAACATTACCAGTTTATGGTGGAAAGGTTGCCAACTATGGTAGCTACGACAATCCACAGGCAACTATACATCTTGTAGTTGGAACTGGTGGATGCCAAGAAGGACCAGGTAATTAATTTTAATTTAATGTGATCCTATAATGAGTAGTTAATTAATCAATTTTTTTGAATTAAATAGACCCAGGATGGCAGGAACCAGCCCAGTTTGGTCAACTGGACTTAGATTATTGGACGTTGGATATGGAGTAGTCTCATTTGCAAACAACACTCATCTCCAATATCAGTTTATTAACTCAACTTCCAATACCGTTAGAGATGAATTTTGGTTGACAAAGGGTAATTGGTAATTATTCCTTTGAATACTAAAATTAATTATTATGTCCGAATCCTCTAAAAACATTATGATGATTGATGATCATATTTTTAAATAAATTAATTTGGTGGAGTGTATACGTAATGTTTGATAAAACATTTGGTTTTTGCACAGATCAATCTCCAATTATTCAATCATAAGAACAAGTTCATATATTGTTGAATATCATGATCTTATAGTATTATCAATATTTTCAATACTTAATACTATTTTTAATAAATGAATTCAAGAAATATTTATATGTTGAAAAGAAGTTTGTTTTTGAATAAAAAATTATTATTTAGAAAGTTGAGCATAGCTGACCAAATTAGCATTCCATATTATTTGTCCATCTTCGGTAGTTCCCACAAATTCAGGAACACCAGATACAACTTGAAGGTAGTGAGTACCTGCTGGGAATCGTTGACACCAAACTACAGGGTTCGGAAGACATATTAAGCCAGTATTTTTCATGCATAATTCTGAGTAACCATCATATCTGTTTAATGATAATCGATTTTGACCTGGGCACACATTTTGGTTAGATGGGTTTGGAAGTTTCCAAACAATATAACCTGTTCTGGTATTCAGTACATCAATGACTCCATTATAATAGTTTCTAACAGCTAAAAAATCGTTTGAAATTTGACTACTTAACAAATTAGAGGGTGACCAAAAGTTATTAAATGATCCTGGTTTTGAAAGCAATCCACCAATTATCTTTGAGTCTTTGAGGAATGAGAATCCCCAGTCATTTATCACATTAGATCCCATCCAATGCACGTGGAACGCAGTTGTATCGTTGGTTGCGATATCAATTTTGTTGGAGCAAATATTGTATTCGGTGCGACTATTACTAATCCACTTGGTTCAAGTTTGGCATAGAATGGACGTTGTGGTGCGACAGTAGGTGTTGATGTACTCCATAAAGCTGTTGGAAGTGGTGAAACACCATTATATGGATTGCTGCTGTACAGTACTAATTGTCCAGTAGCTTCAAGCTTGATGTAAACCTTTCCATTAGTTATCACACCACCTTCGTTGATAATTCTATCCTCAGGTTCAGGATAGAATTCTTGATTACTTGAAACAAGGAAACTTCCTGGAATCATCTTCGAATTTGATATTTCTGTGAGTAATCCAAATCTTCCATAAATCATTCTACCTTTACTATTCAACTCATAGAATCCAATTTGAGATGAAGTGTATGCTGGTGGTAATCCAAAGTATCTTCCTCCAAGTAGATGTGAGAATGTGCACCAAAAAGCTATTGTACCATCTTGAGAAAGAGCACATAAGTTTCCATCTGTACCAAAGTTCAAACGGCAATTGGATTTTGTGAAATTATTTGGATTTATAAATACTATAGTCGGTAGTGTATATGGGGGATCCTGTAAGTTGAATATTATCAAATATCTTCAGTTGGCAAATATCTTTATCTAATCCCAAATAGTGAATTCCATTTGTTTAAAACTGAGGATATATCTTCCTGTTCCATATGCATAAAGTGTGTTTCTGGGAACCAGTATTGTCAAGGAACATTGGAGAGTAAACCAAAGGATTGACAAAATGTTTTTTTGAAATCATCACTAACAATTTTGTTAATATATGAGGGATGGTATTTCACCCAAACCGGCTCCATCAAGTCATTTTGAAGCATAATTCCATATGGAATCAATCGCAAATATCTTGGCTTCAAATAGTGACTCATTAAGCACCATTTTGGACACACACACCATTAGTTCCAACATTATTAATACAAAGATTTCCATCACTTTGAATCACCAATGTTTCAACACCAGTACAAGTTGCGGTCCAATAAGATGATGATTGAACTGAAAATAGAGTCATTCCATTTGATGATATTGTCAGACCAGTGGAGTCAAGCTTAATGTATGAGGTAATAGAAGATTCAGATTGAATTTGGAGGAATTGATTGATTTTTTAGAGAATTCATTGCGGGATTCATCGAATCTAGATATGGGTATTGATTTAAATCTCCATATGGTTCTGAAAATAGTATAACCGATCTGTTAGAAAATTTTTTAATATATATATTGATGTTATTCATTTAAACTTACTTGTGTACTGAATTATATAACTTTGGAATATTTTAATACCATTATATTTGATATATAATGTCTTAGATCCAATATCGGATTTAAAGAAGCATTTATCATTTGTACAAATCATTTTTTGGTCTTTATGAAAAATTAGTGAAGTTATTTAAGTTTATCAATTTAAACATACCTTCAATTAAATATTCTATCAATGATTGATCTGGATAGAAGTCAGTAATTGGATAATATCCACCTGAAAAATTGATTGGTCCATTGAATAATTCTTTGGAAAAGATGTTAGATGTAATTTAAGATAGGTTAGTTTAAAAACTTACTTTTGTAAGACACTTCAATAGATTTGGTTATTTGAATATTATTATTTGTAACTTTGGGACCTTCTCCATAATAGGTTGGAGGTGCTGAGTTTTGATGATTCAATGATAGTGTATAGTTATCAGGAACCATTATTGAAGCAGTTTTTGTCCATGAAAGATGATTAATTGTTTCTTCACTGAAATATCCAGGTGGAAGCGAGAGAGAAGTTCCAGTAGATTGAATATCATCATAGAGAATAACTGTTTGAGATTGTTTTCGATTTGCCCAAATGAAAATAGGAATTTCTTTGGTGGCTGGAGAGGTGACTTCAATATTGTTCAGGATTGGTAATTGTGTTGGTTTTGATGTTTTAAAGTTGACTCTGGAGATGGTGTTACTTGGAAGTTTGAAGTTAATTTGACCATTTTTGTTGAATTGTTTAAACTTATATTGTTGTTGATTATAAGTAAAGGTAATTTCTGCAAAAGTGGTTGGATCAACAAATGATCCTATGATATATGTGGGAGGTATCAAACTGTCTTTTACTAAATTGAAAGTAACAGGTGTGGCTAATAATTTTAAATTTAGATCAATATTAAAAACTAAGTGATAGTACATAAAATAGACTTACAGTATGTAATGGAGAGTAATGAACCACTAATTGTTGCCAAGCAATTTGTATCATATGCCTAATTAACAATTTGGTATGTTGGTTAGTTATATATCGTACATTTCAAATGTGATTTTTACTTACAATGGATGTAACTACGTAACTGCAATTTGAATTGGAATCACACCAATCATAGGATTTTAGATCATACTCACCATATGGCAAAGTCAATTCTGTTCCTTTAGTCGAATACAATGTTGCGGTGCACTGATATCCAGTATCTTGAATGACACTGATATCTTTGTGAACGATTAGGGTCTCTGCTGATATTTCTACTCTTATGAGTGAGTCGATGACGATATAGTTGCTTAGTTGAGATAATTTGTTTGATATCTCATATTGTCCAGGAATTACATCAGTAAAGAAATAGTATCCATTAGAATCACAGTTTGTTTCGTATTTGGGAACTCCGTTGGTTGAAAGTTTAACACTACAATCAGAAATTATCCTTTCCATTCTATCCTTGATGTTATTGAGGTTCTCATCTGAATACACATATCCTTCAATGAATGGTACCTTCTTTAATGATACAATATTTGATGTTTGTCCTCCAATTTTAGCTTGAATCTGGAATTGATTTGGATTTAAAAGTAATTTGTCAAAATCCTCACAAACAATTGTTTGAGAGTCAACAAATATTGGTTGAATGCATGATTTCCATAGTACTAATTCACTTCTAAAGTAAATTTGAGAAACTAAGTTATTTGATTGAACTCCTTTGGGAACAAAGTTTTGTCCCTTGATTGAGATTCTTGATCCATCAATAGCAAATGTATCAATATGTGGTGCTTCATAAGAAATATAAGATGATTGTGGATCGACAGCAATTTGATTGATTGTGCTAAGATTGTAAAGTTGCTTCCAATTCCTGGTGGAACTTGACATTCAATGAAGTATTGATATCTCTTGCAATCTATGAGTTTGATATCATTGTTAAGTGTGATGTCAACTTCATTTGTTGATATTCCAAAAGAGTCACCATCAAAAATGACAGGACCTCCATGAGTTGGAATCGTTATTGTTGAAAATGATGAGGAGATTGGAACAAAATAGCTTGGCGAAAGTCTGAACGATTTTGTAGAAACAGAATTTCCCAATTTCACATTGAATGATATTATGTTGTCGTTTGTTGGAATTTGTATATCATTTGGAATCATGAATTTCAATGAATTGGTACCGATTACTTCAATTGGGTATTGCTTATCATTGATATAGAGTCTAGTATTTTGTGAATCTCCAATGGATTGACCATTTATAAATACATAATCACCTGGATATACATATTCAGATTGAATATCTACGCTTTCAATTACCAAGTTTTCAAATGATATTTTTTGACTGGATTGAACCAGTGGACAGTTATTTCTTTTGATTCCAATTGGTAATTGTTGACAAAATATGAAGGAGTGATAAATTTGATAGAGGAGTCTTGAATTTGTATGATCATACATTCCTGGTTTCCAACAAAAATTTTGATATCCGACAATGAATTGCCAAAATAATCTCCTTTGACTTCAATGATATCACCTTCTTTTACCTTGTTGTTGCTAGAAACAATATCTTTGGCAACTGGACAATAGCTTGTGAAATAAAATGATTTATCATTGATAATATTGTCAAGTTTGACAATATTATTGATATCAGAAAGAGTTGGAACTTCACAAACAATTGTTGAGCTGTTCAATAATTGTCTTGAGGTGCATTGAATCCTTCTGAAATTGAAATTTGAGTGTCAGATTCAAAATTGTTTCCCATAATTGTAATCACTTTATCATTTTCTGAAGGAATGATACCACTGATCGTTGGAATTTTACATATGTCAATCGATTCAATCGATGCAAGTTGTGATTCTTTAATGAGTTTAATATCACAAAGCTGGGAATTGAGCGATGCAATTAGTAAACCATCAAATGTATTTGAATCCAAAAACATAGAAGAGAAATCTACGGGTTTTGGGGAATAGTAGTATTCCATCTCACCAGAAGAGAACTTAATTGTAGTGACATAGTGTTGAGCCTGTTTCAAAACATTGGTATATTCAACTATTGACATTGGTCTACAAATTTCATAGTGCGAGATACTATCTATGGTAAATTGTGGACAAAGATCCTTAGTAAATAATGATTTGAATCTTTCATCGAGATATCTGATTTCATTAGAATGTGAAGATCCAACTAGAGTTGAAATCAATCTATTTTCAATCCAATTATAAAATGAATCAATAAGTTGACCTGTTTGGACAGCATTTAATTCAAAGATCTCTTTGTGATTGATTGTATTCGAATCCAAAGAGAGAGGAGAGACCAGATGAACTTGGTTGTTTGAAATTTGATTTGAGGATGAAAGATCTTGAACCTGTTGAACTACTTGGTGGTCTGAAAAGATTTTCAATATCTGGATTGACAGGATTGATCTTGGGTTTATATCTATCATATAACTCTAGTGCAGAAGTTGATTTAAACAGATCCAAATCCAAAATAATATCTTTGAATAGTACTGGATTAGTAGTTTGAGTCATCAAATTCCAAAATAGATATGCCACTTTAGTGAAATCATTTGCTGTTACAACTCTGAATAAAAAAGTTAGTTGTTTGTTCATAAAATCTAGACATGTAGTTTACATACGGTTTGATCTTAATATCATGCTTTGTTAATAGAGGGAATGGAAGTGTAAATGATGAGAAATCACTTGATGGTAGTGGTACTGGAGTAGTTGTGGGATTGTTCATTTTCATTTCAATGAATTTTGAGAGGACCATTATCACAGCGTTTCCAAATGAGTCATGATTATTAGAAATTGTTGGATAGACATAGTGATTCATAATTTCTTGGGACAATACATTATAAATTAATGTGGTATCCTTTGGAATGTTGGTAGAGCTAATATAGACAAATGGATAATTATACTTGGAGTTTGATGGTAAGATGGTTGGATCAATGATTATGTTGAATCTTGAAGTCGATTCGACAGTAGCCTTAAATTTAGAAATGAACGAGATGATTCCGAATGCCTGATTTGTTGTTGCATCTAAATTATAGACTCTGGTGTTATCTTGTGGTTGGAATGTTTGCTTATCGGCTGCAAAGAGAGCAGTGTCAGCTGCAAAATCTGGATTTGTACCAGTATAGTCTATATTGGACCAGAGTGCTTCTCTGTCAAGACATTCTCTAAGAACATTGCTGATTACCAACGTTGGTTGATTGGTACATGATTGTAGAGCATTAATCGAGTTGATGGTTGCTCCATCAGGATCGATTGCAAGATATTCCAATGTCACATGTATGTTTTCAGCATAGGTTTTGACAGATGATCGTGCAGGTCCAGGTACATTCCAAAGATAGGTTTGTACATAGGGTTTCAGTTCTGTAACCTGTTCGAGATTTGGTGATGCTGCATCATTTGAAAACTGAGAAACTGTTCTAACAACTCTTATTTGATGTTCAAATTCGAATAAATTACCACCAGTGCTGACAGTATGTGATTTAATTGGAATTTGAGGAATAAAATGGTGTCCATTTCCTTTTTTCATTGCAACTTGAACGCTTCCTTGGTAGCCTGTTCCAATTGTAATTTGGATTTTTTGGTTGACAAGATGTGAAAAGATTCTTCCTAATTTAAATCTATTATTTTGTAAATCGGCATCTGTTTTAACAGTATATCCTCGAACGAAACTATTCATTTGACGTACTAATTGATTGTCTTCAATGCAAATTGCACCACCACCTCTCTCAGCCTAATTTTAAATGGTAAACAATAATAAGATTTTGAATAAAGTAGTATTTTGAGTTCAAGGATTAACATACCTGATGAGAATGACGATTTCCATCTCCAAAGCAAATAGCAGCATCATTAACTTCATAGGGAATGCATCAAACATAAACTTTGAGTGATCATAACCACTTCCATAATATGATTGTTTGGGCCATGTACCTATTAGATCTCCAGTAAATTCTTTCAAAAAAGTAAGAATTGTGTTATGGTTTGAGTCAATACTTATCATACCTATTTGTGTAACTTGAGTCAATGGAGCAACTTGATACACTGGAAGTTGTTTTGAACCCGCTAAAATAAGTTTTAGTCAATTGTTTGAGCTATTAAAGGAAGTACTTGAAATTACATACTGTTCCATGTTTGGACAAAGAATTTTCTTTTATAGTAACGTGAGGCGATGACTTCATAGATATCAACACCATCATAAATATTGTCACCAACTTTTTGGATGATTTCCCATGGCAGTAAAGGATTTAATAATGCATTACTAAATGATCCACTTCTAGTTAATATATTATTCATAATTGCTGTAGGAATATGAATATTAGACTTGGGAAATGACTTAATAGTTTTAGAAATATGTGGCTTTTGAATTCCTTTGACGGTTGTCTCTGTCATCCAATAACAATATTTTTCTAAATGTTGGTAGTCTTCTTGTGGAAAATGAGTGTTTAGTAATTGTATTTGTGCATCTGTTAGTTGATTTGTTTGTAAATCGTTGATAAATGCAGCATCTCTAGCATTTGGTCCATTTTGAATTGTCTCCAATCTTCGATCATATATAGATTGAATTCTATTTGTACATCTCTGTTTGAAATGAGATTTAATAAATTGAATATATATTAAGAATGATCAAGTAATTCTTACCTTTTCAAATTTAGAACCTCTATTATGAATATCATCTCTAGAACTAATTCCATATAGATCAACACATGGGATATTTCCTCTACACATCACAGTGGGTGCGGGAATTCTGTTTCCATTTGTTGGGTCTAATAGAAATACACCATTTCTTACCATGTTAGTAATAACATCTGAAAGATCATTGAACTGGTAGCAAAAGAAATGCTGACCATTATCAGGTTTTCCAAGCCATCTAAATGGATGTGCTCCAGCTCTTGCAAAATGATCATAGAAATTTCCATGTATAGATGGAAATATTGGATTGGAATGGGTAACATGAATACCTTTGGCAACACCATCTTCAATATCATAGATGACAAATCCTAAATTAAACATATATATATATATATTAATATATGTAAGTACTTGACAAATTGTTGGAATATTACCTTTAGCATGAGCAAATTTATCAGCGCTGAATTCATTGCTTGGACGAGCACCTGTATCCTGTCTTTTACCATATTGATCATTCCAACTGTATTGAATATATATCTTAGTATATAATCGATTCAAGAAGTTAATAATCTACTTACACATAATAATAGGTTGAAGTTTCATCAAATTGTTTGAATGTGGCAGCAAGAGGTGATAGTTTTTGATTTGCAATAAATGTATAGGCTAAGGTTTGGGCAGCTGATGGATTATAGTTTGCATCTGGCATAAGAAAATCTTTCTTCTCAAGAGAATCCATTGATTCATCCATGTACAAATAACTATTGTGTGTTGTTTTGTCAAAGGTACCCTTTATTCCCAATTTATATGTGAACCACCATGATACAGGCTTATTTTGATATTGAGTTGGAGGACCATCTGCTTGACCCATACACGATATACCTATATAAAATTATCAATGAATTAAAAATTGCCCATGATAACTTGTATACATGTTTATATAATTACCATGATTATTAAAATAGATTCTCTCAGTTGAATATATGGTATGAGTTGGATTAGAGATTTGAACTAGATACTTTCCACTTGGATGTCCAGCAGGTTTGTTACATTTCTTTTCGAATCCATTTGTAATGGGTGTTTCTGGTCCACAAACTATCGGAATAGAAGTTCCCGAAGGCTTGATGAGTCTAATGTCTACGATTGGAACATCACCTTTTGTGTATTGGATTGTCAATTCATCAGAGTTATATTTTGAACCAAATAAGGGTGAAGCTTGAAGTAATCTTGGATCTGTAGAACTTTAAATTAGTAAACTAATTTCGAGAAGAAAGCAAGTTATTCTTACTCTTAAATTCAATAGATTTATCAGAAATTATTTGTAGGCCTTGAAGTTTATATTTTAATGGTCTAGTTTGTGTGTCTGAGGACTTTGGTGCTGGAAGAGGACAAGTTATTGTTTGTTTGAGTGGTGGTGCTGGAGAGACGAAGAAACAAGAACTTTCTTGGCCGTCAAAATCAACCTTAAAAACAAAAGGAACAGCTGGCATTGTCAGATATTCAATTTGATTATTGTCTAATTCTACTTGAACTAGTTCGATTTCAATCAATTCATTTGGTGGGATGTTTGGATAGTTGTTTGTAGTTGGATTTAAACCAGAGCTACTCGCTGCAATTGAAAATACTGGATCAATTTTTTGGATATAATCTGTATTATATACGGTATCATCAGTATCAGTAAACTCCATTTGTGAGTAATCATATACACCCTCAACCATTGCTGTTATAGTGTTAGCAGTATGACTGATATAGAAAGCATCTGGCATTGTATAGTGAGAAGGAGGGTTTGTTGAATCTCCAGTCATCGGATCTAAATCTTCGATTGAAATTTGAGTTGGTGTGTGGCTGGTATATCTTCCAAGAATTGTAATTATGAAATGAGTATTCATGTATTGAATTGTTGATTTATCAATTAACATTCTAATTGTATGTTGAGTGCTGTCATAATTCAATAGTCTTCCAACAACAAACAAATTGTTTGGATTTTGAACGATTGTAAAAGGTGTATCAATTGGCATTTCATTGGAATTTCCTATTGCAATTGATTGTACAAGATCCAATTTATCACCATTTTTCAATCTTATATAACCATCTCTATTTTGCATTATATTTAATGCATCGGAACTTTCCAAATCGAAAGATACACCTAATTAAAAAAATACATATTAGTTATGAATATATATTTAGATTCTACTTTACATACCTTCATAAGTAAACTTGAGTGTGGTATCAATTATCTTATGAAAATCTGAATTCATATTGGATGTGTCAAACTCAATGGAAAATGGAAACTCAACTGGGAGATTGGTGATTGTAGTCAAAGGTTGGATTCCCTCACATATGATAGGAGTAGGTTTGGAGCTTGATTCAGGAAAACAATCTAATTCATAGTTGCCCAATTTGATTGAATAGTCTTGGTCTGCAGGAAATTCAATCAGATCAAAAATGATAGAGGCTGGAACTGGATCATCAAAAGCATATATTGAAAGTTGATTGTTATCTTTTGCTTTAAGGCTAGGAGCTATTTAAATTAGAAATTTATATTAATATTATAATTCATTACATTGATTATTATATGACACTAACCTAACAATTTCATTTCAATATTGGGTAATACTTCATACCTGGAAGTAGTTGATACCCCAGAGACTAATACTGTCTTCTCCACGAAGAATTTGATTTCTTGGAAGCCAGTCAATGTTGAAGCATCAAATTCGATATTTATAGAGTTTGAAGTAGTGGTATAATCATTGCTATCCAAAGCAACCCCATTTAGAGTTATTTTGTTCACCAGGTCTAGGTTCTTTCCTACAAGAGTTGCAGTGGAATGTCCTTTGTTAATTATTTTAATAGATTGAGTTGGAGTTGTATCAAATGATGGATCTAAAAAATAAACATTAGTATATTAATAATCTATCATTAATGAATATGCTTTAATATTAAAACTTACATTTAAAATTGATTTTAGTATTGGTTGGATAATCTCTACCATACATTTTAGATTTCAAGGTAAACACCCAAGTAGGAGAACTATCAACAGGAAAGTAGGATGGTGAAAGACACTCATACTTATCATCGGTAGATGGTGCAACGGCTTTAAAATAATCACACTTCAAAGTGTATTTATCATCGACCGATATTGAACTAGATGGATCTAGATGTTGGCCGATAAGTGAAAACTTTACATCTCCTACCATTGATGCATCGATATCAATGTTCATATCTTGGAACTTAGGAACTAGGTGTGACCAAATATTAGTAAATTTATTATGTACACTCTAATAGATAATATGTATCATACCAAAGAAGTTGAACTCTTGGAAGCCTGCGATCGGGTAGCCATCAATGCTGACAAAAGCTTTGGCAATTCCTTCATCGAATTCAGTAGGAGCGTTAAGAGTACATTTGAGCTCATTGTTTAGTGTTATTTCCTTGGGTATGCAATCAACTGATTTTGAACTACTTTCAATTTTAACTTTGAACCTGTTTAAAAGTAGGTCACCAGGTATAGTATCAAACTTAATGGTAAGAAGATCAGAGTCATCGGTGTACGCTAAATGGGCATTGAGGTCTCTGGTTGGAAGTGTTACAAAATTAACTGATCAAGATCAGTGATCATTATAAAAAAATCAAATTTAGAAAAAAAAAATTAGTAAAAAAAAGATTTATAAAATTAAGATCTTACCTTTGTATATCTGAAGGGATTTGGTTTCTTTTAAATTTTCATATTGTAATTCCAAAAAATAATTTCCATTTGGTAGCGGTGAATTGGTAGAGCATTGTATTTCATGATATGAGGTACCAGAAGCAATCAAATTACATTCAGAACTAGATCCATCACTAATAGCAGTCCATACAATTTTAGGTTCATTTCTAGGGATGTACAAGTTGTTACCTTTGATGTGGAAAACCTGAATTCCTTCGAAAATAGTCTTAGGACTAATCTCGGTAATGGTTGGACCTTGGATATTTAAATATTAGTATTTTATCATTTGTTAAACCAAGGGTAAACTTACTAATAAAAGTTAAAGTTATCTCTTCCTGTGGGTTAGTGGTTGCTTCATCAAGAATAAGCAAAGTATGAGACAAAGCACTTTGGGTTTTAGTTCTTTTAATAGTTCTATCATCATCTGAACTTGTGCTAACTTTAATTCGAAGATCGGGAATTTCATAGACAACAATATCAGGATTATTAATGCTATCAAATTTGCAAGGAACTATTTTGGTTCCGTCAGTAACAGAAACCTTGAAAGTATTTTGATCGAAGGTGTAAGGAGTTGGCAACTTAATAGAGATTTTGAATCCTTCTTTGTAAACATGTGGGTCCACCACAAAGTTTAAAGAGTGAACTAAAACGATAAGATTAAAAAATAATAATATTATATTTTTCTCTTTCATTTTAGAAAAATAATAAATGGATATGTTTGAAATGTATTTCCATCGATATAGTAGGCTAATCTTAACAGATTTACAATTTTTATTTTATTTAATGTTTTTATTGTAAATCATGATATGACTATTTTGTCCAAACTATTATGATAACACATACATGAAAGGTTGTACAATTCAATCAAAATCAATAATCACCTCTTGTTTTGGATAATATCTTGCCAATCAGGCCATTGAACATATATCGAAAACTTTTTCGTTTTGCAAAATTTGCACTTTTTTCCTTTTTTAGACCCAAAATATCTTTTTCAGGCTCATTTTCGTGTTTTTTTGATATCGCACTTCAATGAGGGAGGAAACTATGATGATATGTTCAATTTTTTTTTATAAAATCAATATTAATCCAATTTAAGAATGAGGATTACAATCAGAACGAGTGGAAACTAAACCTAAACCTTATGAATCTTAAATCAAAACATTATTGATTTACTAAATAAATGATGAATAAATATATATTTATATATTTACTTAGTTTTATAGTATATTTAGTTAATATTGCTGTGGCACTACCACATTGTCTTTCGCCAGACAATAATGTTGTTTCATGGTGGTATATTAAAAACTTCCATTGTCAAATGCCTACCTGTATGTAGATTCCCAATCCAAAATCCAATACTTTCCCGATATTACTTCGGGAAATAGCGGCTTGGGACGCACACTCGAGGGCATAAAAACCTCCCAGGTTATCATGTTTAATGACAAACAGTGGGTTAATAAAAATGGTGAAAAAATTGAGCCAATCAACAACCAATGGGAGAAATCAAAATATGGATCTTCCAAAGGTTTCGTTGCATTGGATTCAGGAGTTGGAATCCATGTAAAACATACTCTGGATGGATTTCCAATTGTTGTAGATCAACAAAACTTTATTACACCATCAAATGGTGTAAAATGGTTTCCAAATGATTACCATTTGGCTGATGAACAATCGGTAAATCTGAATATTGGTCACTCATTCTTTTGCCACGAATTAAATGGTCCTGATCCTCGGTACATAGACATCTTATATAACTCCATCCCATGGGTTACCGTTAATACTTTGCAGTCCTCCAACAGTCAGCTGTTCTCTCGCTGGTTCACACAAACAACTGTCAACACGACAAATCAAAGATTGAGTTTCAATAGTTTTGAAATCCTCAGCGGTATACAGTCGAATATTTGGTCAGTTTTGAATGGATACATAACAATTCCTGTAAGTATATATTTCTGTGCTTGAATTGAACTATAATTAATTAATTGATAATAAATTCAGAGTTCTTCCAATGTTCCTTCCAATTTTGTTGGATTGGTGGAAAATAGATTACCAATTGACTTCTCTGACTATTTCAATATTCCATTGACCGAAAGACAATGGAATTCTGAATTGGAAAAGAGTGGATTTGCATTCACCAACACACACTTGTGTCTTGGAGACTACAATCCATCTTCACAGAATACTGTTTCTGCAGGAGTGATTATATGTGCCGAAATGAGTCAGCCAATTAATAAATTCCTAGTGACATCCATGTTCAAGACAACTGCCCAAGCTTGTGGTGTGAACTGTGGCACTATTGTCCAAGAGGATTTCGATGGCACCGGTACTGTGAAATTCGAAATCAATACTGTTTCTACATTCGTTGGTTCATTCCTCTCACTTACCCCATTTGACTCGAGATTTATTGACACTGATATCGACATAACTCCAATTCCAAACTCCAATATAGATTGTTCATCTGAATGCTTAGAAACATTCAAAGAGCAAACTCTATACCAAACCGATACGTTTGCCATGATTGACATCAACAAACACCACACTCGCCAAGTCACAATAAAGCTAAGAGATAGAAAGAGAAATATCGAGGTTCTAAATAACAATGAGATATATTCATTCGTTATGAAGCAACAAGACAACGATATCATCCCTGACAATGTGAATACATTTAACACCAATGTGTTCATCTTGTATCGAACATTGCAAATGATAACCGATCTCTATCCAACATCCAACACACAACAACCACTAAAGCTCGTAATTGATGAACAACAAAAGAAAGTCATCATCAATGACAACAACAACTATCTAATCGATTTGAATAATCTTTGTATCGATGACCTATTCATTGCTTATTCATATCATTACATAACAACACTCAACACCAACTACAAATCAGTCTCTCTCCACATCGATAACAGAATAGCAGAACAAGATAATGATGAAATCGTTGCAAATACCAAGTCTTTAGTGTATTCTTTCGCGCTCAAATTCAAACAAGTAAGTTTTGATCAATTTTTGTAGATTGATCTTCGTTTTTACTGATTAAAAACTCATACAATTTTAAAAAGGAAACATTCCCTTACTTGAGATCAGATGCAAAGCAAACCATTCATTGCTCAGAAACAATTGTCATTGAAAGCTACCAAAAAGAATGGCGTGTTTCAACCAGTTGCTCAGTCTTCGGGCTTGATTACTTCATTCCTTTGGGATATAATCGATAACCAAGCCGACCAGGATGAGATATTCTACCAAGACACTTTCACAAGTGGTCTTGATGCTATTGCTTTCGACTTGATTGCTGAAATCATCAGAGAGAATGAGCCCACCGATATCTTTACACTCATTGAGCACTTGAAAACAAAGATTATCAACACAGTCGAAGATCCTACAATGATCTTTGATAACCTAGATCGTGTCATGAATTTGAACTATATCTATAAATGTAATTTTTGTTTAGAAGAAGTAAGTTCTATTAATCTTCATTCTTTCATTGATAATTACTAACACATGTGACATAATAAACTATAGAGTCCAACAGAACCATTTTCAGATCCACTTTATCAACTATTAGGAGAAGTCCAAGTATGTGAGTCAAACTTCAATACTCTTCCACTTGATAAGCTTTATGAAACAGTTGGAAAATGGGCTCAATCCGACCCAATGAAAATTTCTTCCAACAGATTTTGGTTGTCAATTTATGAATCCCCAATTAAACGTATTATTGCTCGTGAAAGTTTTCTTCGAGAAAAAGTGCAACTTCGTGACAGATTCTTCTGTCATGTACCTATTCATCAAGGCTCTCCTTTCAGTACAATTACACCTCTTGGTATTGATATTATCACTGAGATGCTCGAAGTTTTAATGGATAGTGCTGAGAAAGTAATCAACTACAAAGACCAATTGACTACATATTATATCCCAAGTATGATTCAATCTGATGCTGGTTTGACTATTATCAAGTATTATGATAAGATCTGTGGCGTTTATGAATCCGAAATAGCTGAATTTGAAAATGGAGATATCCTTAGAAGTTGTGAAGTCGACCCATTCATCCTCACAATCAGTCCTTTGAGAAGTCCTACAAAAGATGAAACTTCAATCACAATTAACGGACGAAATTTAAGAAATTTTGATTTCCAATTTGGTGATGAATATTTGGATGTTTATTCCTGTGATAGAGAAACTCCTGGTCAAATTATATGCCCACTACCATCTGGATTAGGAACCAAAAAAATAGCGCTACTCAATCCAATCTACAATGTACTCCGACTTCCAAACACATTCGAATTCAAATACGACGAACCAACAGTCTCCTCTTTGACTCCAAGTGGTCCATATGATACTATCGGTTCAGTCATCACCATATATGGTAAAAACTTTTTCTCCCAAACATCAACTATTGAAGATATTAAGCTTAGTGTTGGTGGAGTTCCAATTCCAATTATATCAGGTGGTTCCGAAGGTCAAAATGAATACATCGTATTCAAAACCAATGGAACTGGTATGAACAAGTATATTGAAATTGAAGTTGGTGGTCAAAAATATCAAGATCAGGCATTTATTCATCACAAAGCACCAAAGATTAATTCTATCTCCAATGTAATGTGGAAAACCAATGGAGATGAAGTCATTTCAATTTTTGGATCTCAATTTGGTGACCCACATCTCGATCAAGTACCAACATTTATACCTAGTTGTAATAAACCTGATAGAATCAGTGACAGTCTTATTATTTGCTCTTCAAAAACTGGATATGGTACCAGTCGTAGTTTCAATGTTTATATTGATCAACAAAAATCAAATTCTGTCCAATTTGATTACATTGCCCCAACCATTCTTCAAGTTGTTCATGAACCATTCGTCAATACATCATACGGTGGATATTTCTGGGTTGCTGGTTTAAACTTTGCAACCTTGTATGATGATGTCCAGTTGGTTAACATTACCAATGATCAATATCAGATTCTGGACTGCGAGGCTGACTATGGAACAACCTGCTATTTCAACAAAACATATTTAAATGAAAATGGAGACAAAGAAATCGAGACACCAACTCAACAAACACCTGGTTCATATGATCCATACATTGATTTAAGTCCTTCCTTCAGAGATAAAATCCCATTTGAATGTATCAAGTGCTGGATGCCTGCTGGTGTTGGAAATGATAATATTATTATCGTTGATATTGATGGACGAACTACTCTAAATTCAACTGAAACACTTATTTTCCCTCGACCATTAATCAACAACGTTACTACCAACTCATCTGGAACCGATGGATCCGGAACTATCTCAATATTTGGAATCAATTTCTCTCCAAAAGAGCCCAAGTCCGTTTATGATGAATTTACCGATACACACACTCCCGTTCCAGACATCAATTATGAGAGAGGAATTGAGAGAAGTAACATTACTATTGGACATTACCTCTTCAGAAATAGCACATGGATAAACTCAACTCTCATTATCACAGAGATTCAACCAGGAGTTGGTGCAAATCACACCATCAATGTTTTCTTGGGAAATCAATCTATGATTAACTCTCTTGAAGATCAAAATCTTTTTAACTTCTCATATGAAAGTAAGTCTTGTTCTATATTGATACAATTTATATTAAATACTAATTTGATTTCAAAATTTTATAGGACCCAAAATTACAGAGATCATTGGAACAACCAACACCAGTGGAAATAACATTATTTCAGTTTATGGATTCAATTTCATTCCAGCAAATAAGACCTTTTTAGTAGACTCTGATTTTGAAACAAGTTATCTCCAAATCGATATTAATAACTGTACATCACCAACATGGGTAAACTCAACACATTTCACATGTACACTCCAGCCCGGAATCGGTGGAAATCTATCAATGGAAGTTTTCATTGGAAACCAACAAAATGTTGAAGGTTTGAAGAATTTTTCATATTCCCCACCTGAAATTTCATCATCAAGCTCCAGTGATACCAAGGGTGCTGAAATCATTACTATCAATGGTTTTAACTTTGTTCCAAAGGATGTGGATCCCAAAAATTCAAAAGTATTAATTAATGATCAAGACTGTACAGATATCGAATGGATAGACCATCATCAAATATCATGCAAGGCACCAGCTGGAATCGGAAAAAATCTAACTATATTTGTTGCTATTTCCAACCAAAATACTACATCTGACATTTTTAACTATAATGAACCAAAGATTGATGAAGTTCCACCTGTCGCTACACAAGGTGAATTGATAACAATCAAAGGATCTAATTTCGTTCCAAAGAATGTCGACGCAAAAGACTCGAAAGTTTTGATCAACGATGTGGTTTGCTCTGATATCACATTCATTGATGAAACACAAATCTCATGTAAATTCCAAAAAGGAATTGGTAAAAATCAATCCTTGGAAGTTTTCATTGACTCTCAAAATGTCAAATCAAACTTTGACTACAAGATTCCAAAGATCACAGATATTCCAAACAGTGACACTGATGGTTCAACAATCACAATCAAAGGTGAAAACTTTGTTCCTAAAGACGTTCAAGATGGAGGTTTATCATCAAGCTATGCTGAAATCAATGGAAAGAAATGTACTGATTATGTTTGGATTGACCATACACAATTCTCTTGTAAGATTCCTTATGGAATTGGAAAGGATATTCCATTTAAAGTTTATATTGGAAGGCAAACACACAATGAAAACCATCAAATTTCATACAACCGTAACTATTATTCAAATAAGAAATATTAAATACAAATAACTAACAAATTATCTTTAAACAAAATAGCACCATCACTTCCAAGTAATTCCGATTATTCTGGTCCAACCAAAGGTGATGTTGAACTGTTGATCAAAGGATCTAACTTTGTTCCTTCAAACTTGGCAACATCTACTCCAACCAATGACCAAAACAATTATGTGAAGATTGGAGGCAAATCATGTCAATCATTGCTTTGGAAAGATTCAAACTCGTTACAATGTAAGATTCCATCTGGAACTGGAGCCAAGAAATCAATAGAAATCAAAGTTGGTGGTCAAATTAATGATCAAAACACCTATTTCTCATATGAAAGTAAGTTTACAATGAAATGATATAAACACTATGATATTAATTTAAATGTATTCAGAACCAATAATTAGAGAGATCAGCCCAAATAAAGGAAGAATGGCTAGAGCTACTATTGTTACAATTAAAGGTTCGAATTTTGGAAACATTAAAGACCAAGTTACCATTGATTCTCAAGACTGCTCAGTGTTCACATGGAATCATGAAACAATTGTTTGCGTTGCACAACAATCCAAATCTGAAGGTGAAAAGATAGTTTCAATTACAGTTGATTCGCAAAAATCAAATCAAGATGTAACTTTCACCTATTATGACAAACCAAAGATTGATAGAATTGAACCCAAAGAAGGATCAGTTGATGGAAATGAAGAAATTACAATCTATGGTTCGAATTTGGTTGAAGATGGAAGTACCTTGAAGGTAATCTTCAAGAGGCAAGAATGCTCAATCGTATCTTCTTCCAACGAGAAAATTGTATTCATTAACAAACGTGGAGGTGGCCAAAACATTGAAACCTATGTCAGACATGTCAATCAACAACTTACCGATCAAACCTCGAATACAAATACTGAATTCTCTTATAATGGTATGTATTTTCTTCTGAACGTGACTCACTTTATAAATATTAATATTATCCAATTTCTTCAGGACCATCAATCTCATCTGTTACACCATCAAGTGGAGATAAAGATACCAAACAACTAATTAGAATCAATGGTAAAAATCTGGGACTAGTAGGAGAAGAAACAACAGTAAAGATTGGAACTAAAGACTGCTCCAATGTAAATGTTATTTCATCATCACAAGTTACATGCATGGTTCCAACCTCATCAACCGCATCTGTTGAAACTGTTCAACTTACCTTTTACTCAAGATCTGCCACATCAAATTATGAATATACTGATGATGATAGTAGTAGCAGTGAAAGCGAGAGTGATAGTTATAGTGATAGTGATGGTGATCCCGATCCCGAACCAGACACAATAATTTCTCAACAAATATTTATCCTTGGATCGACTCCAATAATTTGGCCACCTGGTGTTTTACCAGTGCTCCCTGTGCCAATAATTATAGTGAATATTCTATCTGGCTCAACCCCAATTGAAATCTTCACCAGAACTATCACTTTGAAACCTCCATCTAATTTTGAGTTCCCATTCTCAGACTTCAATTCCATTTCGATTGATTGGGCACGTATCACTTCTTCCTCGATTACAAAGATAAAATTCAATGTTTCAATACGTTTCAAGATATCATTCAGACTAAAGAGTGGTAAATCATGGTCATGTGAAACCGATGGATCCGATGATGATGATGACGATGATTCCAACGAAAGCAGTGGCATAGTATGGCGTCGTCCAAGTGCTTCAGGAGGTGTACAAGGTAAATTCCCAGCATGGTTGCTCCCTGCTGGAAGCGATCCAGATCAGATCCCAGCTGAAATTCCAACACCACCAGAACTCTATTTCAAGTCAACTATCAAAGGTCGTCTGTTTGAAGATAAAAACTTCAATATGAAATTAGATGAAAATGATATTACCATTGGAAGCCAAGGTTTTATTATTGGTGTTATTAATGCCGATGATTCTTTTACTTTTGGAAAAGTATATGAGGATGGAAGATATGAAATCGAAGTCGAGCGTCAACTTGGTCTATACACAATCTATGTCACCTCTTTACCTATATTTAGCAATCCATCTTATTTCTTGCCACAAACAAGATTCCATGTTCCATTTTCATTCAATGGTTGGGAACAAAATATTCCAGTTTTCACCAAATCTCCTCTTGGTTGTTTGGGAACTGTCGAAACTTATTCAAAGAACGTAACACTTCAGTATGGTGAATATAACTTGTTGGATTTTGGTGTATATATGTTTGAAACTACAACTCTAAAATTCCCTGAATATTGCCAAGCCAATTTGATTGGACAAACCATTTTAATTAAATACAGTAAGTTTAGAGTAAATCATCATGATAACTGACAATTCACTAACATTTAATCTCCAGAAACAACACTTGACCTATCGTTGTTCTTAGATACAAATTATAATGGTGATAATGACGTAACTTTATCAAATGTAGATTATGATATTATCTCGGATGTTGAAGGAAAACAACTGCTAGAAGCTATTCATATGATAAATCCAAATCAATTGATATACCCTCAAGCTCAAGAGTTGTTTTCAAATCCAATAGCATCACACCAATCATCAATAACTATTTAGTTCAAGTTGAAGATGAAACTGTGATTTCGACAATTTCTAAATCGTTTGGCTTCTTCAACATTCCACCCACTAATTCCTTAGCATTCACTGGATCAAACTCTCAAGTTCTTTCACTAACATTTGGAAAGTATACCAAGACATTCTTCGATAATATTGATTGGACTGAGAATTCTTTGTCATTCACACCCAAGACCAACCAAACAGTTGTCTTTACCAAAGATGACCAAGATACCAAAGGACGTGTAATCACACCAAATGGAAATGAATTTTCAGTAACCAAATCACATTTGGAAATGTGGAAATTGTCAATCAATGTATGTATAGTTTTAAAGAAAAAACCAATGATCTTTTATTAATTGTATTTTAGATCTATTCTCCAAATCAATTCCAACTACTGGTGGCAAGATAATAATAAGCAATGACTATACATATCAAAAAGCAACCTACTTTATTGACTCTGTCCAAATTCAATGCAATTCGGTTGATTTAGGTTTTGAATGTACAATTCCAGCCTGGAGTGGAGGTTCATTAACCAAACAAATCACTTCGAAATGGAATAATATGGATCTCTATCCAATCCACACATTGAAATATTCAACATCCGAACCCACAACCACTACTTCATCAACTGGAACAACCACAAGCTCAACATCTGGTACAACTACTGGTGGAAGTGGAACGACAACGGGTGTTGCCACAACTGGTTCAACAACAGGTGGTGGTGGATCATTTTTTATCATATATAACTGGTTTCATTCTCAATGACACCAACTTTAACAATCAATTCGATGAAGGTGAATCATATATCGCACATATCAGAATTCAAATTATTGGAAACAACTTGGATGTAATCACTCAAAGTAATTCAAGCGGAATTTTCTCATATGCTGTCACCGAACCCGGAATATATTCAATCAGATTGGTCAACGATGAAGATACTGAAACTCCTTACTTTATGCCACAATCTGTTTCTGTTTCAATTTCAGCTCAAACAGAATATCAAGCAAACCTTACTGTCTTTTGGAAATGTAAGATTACAATAGATTTATTTGCTAAGTGTAGTATTTTATTTATTTACATATTTTACCATCAAACAGCAATCTATGGATGTGTTGGAACATTATCGAATGCCGAAAGTGAATCGATTTCAATCCAATATGGATCATTCAATTTATCACACTTTAACTATAACTATAGCTCTGAATACCATATTTATTCTGTAAGACTAAACAAGATCTCTACATATATTTGTAAAAATAACAAAGATCCTAATTTAATTCACTTTTCAAAATAGTTCCCACCAATATGTCATGTTGAACTCCATCAATCTATAATTACCGTACAATACAGTAAGTATTTAACATATAATTTTAGAAAGTGAATATATATTAATTTTTGTATTTTACAATCCAGAATCTAAATTGAATATTTCATTATATTTAGACGACAACTTTAACGGTCTAAATGATGATAATCTAGATTATACTGTTGACCTAACAGTTTTAGTACAGACTCAATTGAATGGAAACATATTAAACAGAATCTATATGTTTAACAAAATCCCATCATATTTTGTTGCTGATGTTCCAGGTGATTCATTTGTTTCATTGAAATTGGATGGAGAATCGTCATTGAACACAACAATCGCTTTGAACAACAAAAACTATTCAATTCCACAACCAACAACAATATCCACTATTTTCGATAATTTATTATTGTTCAAATCCAATCCAAACAACACAATCACATTGTTTAACAATATTACAACTTCCAATTTCTCATTAACTCTTCCTTACGGTAAATTCAACTCATCATTCTTTGACAACATTGGTTGGAATAATTCTATTATTACATTTAATGCATCACAAGATCAACTTGTTGTAATTTCATCGATCAACGGATCAACTATTGTTGTTGGAAACAATCAAAGTATCTCCGATTTTAATATTACATCAATTGAACTTATTTATATTGGTATGCTTACTATTTTAATAGATATTGAAAATTGACTAACTAATATATTTATTTATTTCTTTAGATCTATTCAATAAGATTCCTTTGATTCCATTGGAAGGTGGACAAATTAAACTGAACAATATTTATTGGAATTATTCAGTTCAACCCCAATTATTCATAGAAAATACACTCATTCAATGTGTAGTTTCAGATATTAATGCATCTTTTGTTGATTGTTCAATTCCACAATATTTAATTGGTGATCTTACCAAGAAGATCGATCTCTATTGGAATGGTATGAAACTTTACCAAATTGGAAGCATCACATATGAAACACCAATCACAACTACATCTACCACTGGTTATCCAACAACAACAACAACTGAAGGATCAACTACTGGTGCCTCCACTACTGGCAGCTCAACTACTGGTGGAGCAACCACTGGTGAAGCAACTACTACTGGTGGAGTAACTACTGGTGGTTCAACTACTGGTGGATCTGTTCCAATCTCAACATTCGTTGGATATCTCTTCAACGATACAGATTTCAATGGAATATTTGACACCTATGATAAACCAATGAAATCTATTAAAGTTGATATTGTCGGACCTGTAAACTCCAGCACAACCACATCATCACAAGGTCAATTCAGTTTCACCAATTTGATTTCTGGAATCTATCAAGTCAATGTTGATTTTAATGAAACATCCAAATTCTATAATCCAATTGGAAACTACAAAATAGAGATCAAGAATCAATTCCTTATTCAGAAGAATATCTCATTATTCTGGAGATGTAAGCTAAGCCATATACTTTTTTACTTGAATTAAAAATACTAATAAGGATATCTCTCAATATAGCACCAATGGGATGTTTCGGAACTGCTACCACACCAGAATGGAAATATTTTGTTCAATATGGATCACACAACATATCAATCTTTAAACTAAATACTATCAATATCAATTTGACAGCTTTCCAACTTCCAGAAAACTGTATAGGATCAGTCCAAAATGAAACGATTATAATCAAATACAGTAAGCTCCTATACGCGTATTAAATGATGAATTATTATAATATTAACGTTTTTTTTAAAACAGATACAACATTAAATCTTACTCTATTCTATGACTCTAATATTAATGGTGTTTTCGATGAAGAAGAATTAAATGTTAACAACACAGCCAACACAACCATCCAAGTTCAATCGAAGTATAATAACCAAACAATAATTCGATATTTCCAAACAACTTTGATTCCTTCATCTATATTGATTGATATTCCATCTAACTCGACGATCACCACTGTAATCAGTGATAAACAAACGAAAGCAACAATCATCAACAATAACATTGATGTATTGTACTCGAATTCGACAGAGAATCCAATCAACCAAACACTTAGATTCTATAAGGAATATCAGTTCAATACAATTCAGATTGGAAATAATGAAAGCAAATCCACATTTAACATTCCATTTGGTAAATATAATGTTTTGGAGCTTTCAGAACTAGCTGGAATGAACTTAAGCACAATACTATTTTCAAGTATCAACCAATCTGTGCATTTGATTTTCGATAATGAAACACTTTTGATTTCAAATGAAACAACTCAATCCTTCAACACATCCAACCTTGTTTCAATTGAACTTTATGATGCAAGTATGTAGTAATAGTAACGTTTTATCCTCTTTACATTATTATTAATCATCTATTATCTTTAGATCTATTCAACTTATTAGTTCCAAGTTATGGTTCAACAGTCAACATAACCAACAGATATTGGAATTTGAATCAACCAAATATCTCAATTGAAGGAGTTAATGTTGATTGTTTCTTATCGAATGAAACTGATGCCATTGTAAATTGCTCGATTCCAAGATATATTGTTGGAAACTGGACAAAATCAGTCTCAATAATGATGAACAATCATACATTACATCCAAACTACACAATTACCTATTTCAACAATTGTGAAAACTGTACGGTCCAACAAAAACAACTTTCTCAATGGACAGTTGATGGTATTTCATACTACCAATACGAAGCCAACATCACCAACTACAGCAATCGATCACTTTCATACATGGAGCTCTCAATAGCATACGATGACTCAATATCAAACATGTGGGGTATCACCAAACTCCAGCCATATCTTTACTCATTGAATATTATTGGTGAATTCAAATCCAACTCCTCTGACAACTTGGTTTATATCACAAACTCTTCCAAGGAACTTGATATATCGATTGTTTATGTTTCCGACTATGTTCCCACACCATCGCCAACAACACAACAAGCAGCGGCTCCCAAGAAACTATTCAGCAACCTTCAATATTCTGCTTCAACCGAAAGACGTCATTCCAACAATCATTGTAATGTATATGTTAACCAAACATTGCTCAGCAGATCTACAGTTGGAGAACAGCAATACAACGTTTACCACATGACATTGCAATCAACAACCAATCAATATAAACAACTTGAAATCACTATTGATTCAGACATTGAAGCACTCTATGGATTGGAATCATCGTTAACCAAAACAATACGTCATTCCACTAAACAATGCAAAACAACAAAAAGATTTTGTCATCAGCACAATCAACTCAGAGCCATTCATCACAATCAACCAATGCTCTTAATTTACATAAACACATCTAAACCTCAATAAAGTTTAATTTCACATCATACCATTTACGAAACTAAATTTACTTGTATCTATATCAATTAGAAGTAAACGAACGAATAATAGACTGACGAAAGTATTATTGTGATGCATCTTTCAAATAACTTGAATAAAGTTTTTTAAATATCGCCTAAATACCAGTTACCAAATCCCATTGATTGATATTCATCCAATTCTTTGATTTTTGTTGTTTATAAAAAAGGAAATTACCATGATTATGATTGCTAGCATATTCTGTGATTCATGGGTGTGGAGAGGATGATACGAAATAATTCGAATTAAGGAAAATGGATATTAGATCCATTATTATTATTAGCATGATCATTAAATAAGAATCAAAGAAAACAAACAAAACAAGAGACAAAAGTGGAATAAAATCTTAATAATAAATGTTGTCAACTTTTTTCTTTTTAGAATAGATATTTTCTCTGTTGTCATCTCGAAAAACATCTTTAACTTAAAAAAAGGTAGTATTTGTGCGATACGAAAATTTTGTCAAAAATATTAAAAAATCTTGATTAGATGTGGGGAAGTTGAAGTTTGTTTTTTTTTCTTTTGACGTTTTTTGATTCTTTAATTTTTTTTTTTTGTTTTTTTTAGTATCATCAGAGTTTTTTGCGTGACTGATGGTTGTGGTGGAATCTTGAAACAAGTAAGTTGGTTTGGGGCAAAATAAGACTGTCACCCACCATCTGATTTCTTTTTTTTAAAAAGACAAACTTTAGATCACCCCTTGTTGTGTGAATTCTAAGTACTTACGCAAATAATATAGAATCAACAACAATACATCTTATACCAATTGTGACCGTTTTTTTATGAATTTTGTGGTATCCTCAACTTAGTACTCTTTGTGTGAAAGTTGGTTTCAAGACTGGCAAAAAGACCTTCTACACATTAAAAGTTTCACCAAAACTTTCAGCAAAAAAACCAACAAAAATATAATTATCTTGGTTGCCAGCCGGGAACAAACAAGGCACGGTACATACTCCCTCCTCTAAATTTTAAATCTGCTTTTCTGTCTGTGCCTCTGTGTATTCTAGTCTACACTTTTTTTTAGATTTCATTAATTAGCTAGCTTAACTTAGGTTAGTTTAGTTGGCAACAAGTGCCCAAAATCAATTACCAAATATTCATTTGCTTTTCCACCTGACTCCTCTTTTCTTCTTCACAAATAGATATTTTATTTTCAATTATATATATCTATAAATAATAGTATTATTATTATTCCAATTTATTTATTTGTATTTGTAGTAGTAATAGTTGTTGTTTAGTTATAAATTAATTTAAGAGGACGACCATAATGAACAACAAATTTACATTTAGTTTGTTGGTATCCTGTTTGGTTTTGCTGATTTCAGCAACCACTTTCACAAGTGCTCAGGAATATCCTGAGATTATCGATGCATTGTTGGATTGCAACTACACTCAGGATCCAAACGAACAAGTCCGTCTTGGTATCGTCATGCCAGTTGGCGATCCTGAATATTTGCAATATACCTATGCTGCACAACGTAAGATGATGCTCTACAGAGACATTTTCAAGCAAAACTTTGGAAAGACTCTTTGCAGAGTCAAAATCAGCGAATATGACAGTTTGGTGCTCGATTCCATCGATTTGGCCAATGGAAAGAATGGTGTATTCAACAAGGTTCATGGTGTTATTGGTCCAGCTTACTCTAGCAGTGGTACCACCAACGCCCTCATCATGGGTGCCTATGGTATCCCCAACATTGGTTTCTTTGCATCTGCAGCCGCACTTTCAAACTCTGGAACCTATCCAGCCTACAATCGTGTCTTCCCTTCAGACGAATTCCAAGTAGCAGCTATCTTGGAGTTGGTCAAGCACTACGGATGGACCCGTATTTCTTGTGTACACACTCGTGAGGACTACGGAAACGGTGGTGCCACCCTTCTTTCACAAAAAGGCAGCTCAAGAAGGTGTCACTGTTGATACTATCCAAGCCATTGAGCCAGTTTCAAGCAGCGTCGAGCCAAACCCAGAAGACTACAAGATGCTTTTCAACAATCTTGAGAATGCACGTGCTAGAATCATTATTACCTACGCAATTTTCCCAAGCGACTGTATGGAGCTCTGGAAGTATGCTAAGGACTTTGGATACTTGGAAAAAGGTGTTCTCTGGATTGTGACTGACGGTTGCGCAGAAATGGTTGCTTCCGACAAAGACTACCAAGGTATTATCTCCTTCTTCCCAAGTTACAACAACAACAACTATGCAGATTTCGTCAAGAATGTATCCAGCTATAAATCATTGTTGTTGGAATCCGACCAACCAAACGTTGGAAAAATCTTCTTTAAGGGTGCTGCATTCGCATCTGATGCCGCCGAAGCAATGTTGCGTGCAGTCCAGAACGTTCTCCTCGACAACAGAAACGCAGATCTCACAGATGGATCATTGATTCTCAAGCATCTCAGACAAGTATCATTCCCAGGTTACTCTGGTCGTGTCGAAATTGAAGAATCAACAGGTGACCGTAAGAACCCATCTTTCGTCATCTCCAACTACGTCGAAAACAATGGAACCTACTCATTCGTTAACGTTGCCGATCTTTCCCTCCAAGACGGAAGTGGACACCTCACCTTTAAGAGACAAATCAAGTTCATGGGAGATACCTATGACCCACCCTCTGATCGTAAGTAACAACACCTGATTCTATCTTGCCATGTAGATCAATTGACTAACAAACATACGATCAAATTTGATTCAACAACCAAACAGACAAGGTCGTCAAGTACTCAATTCCATTAAACTCTGCACTTGGTGCAGTAACAGGTGTTTGTATCCTTTTGGTTATCTTTATCGGAACTACTATTGTCATTCAATGGAGAAAGTTCAGATATTCATCTCCACTTTTCTGTTGCTTGATTATTCTTGGTGTAAGTCACAGATATTTATAGTATGATGAGTTGATTGAAGATTACTAATCATGTTTGAATCTATAGTCATTGTTTGGATTTGTATCTATTTTGACTTTGTTACCAGAACCAAATGATGCTTTGTGTACATCATTCCCATGGTTACTTGGTTTTGGTTATGTTATTATGTACGGTACATTGTTCACCAAGACTTGGAGAACATGGCGTTTATTTGCCAATGCAAGAAAGTTCAAGATTATCAAGATTTCAAACAAGATGATTTTCTCAGTGGTAGGTGCATTCCTTTTGATTGAAACTGCCTACTTGATCATCTGGACCGTCGTTGATCGTCCTAAGGTTAGCGCTGAGCCAATCTACCGTAATGGTGAGGCCCAGAACCAATGTGTTACCAAGTCACTCGCCTGGTGGTACGTCTTCTGTCTCTCCAAGGTTGCCTATGTCATCGTTGGTGTCTTCCTCGCCTACAAGACACGTGACGTCGTCGATTCTCTCAATGAGTCCAAGCCAATCTCAATGGCCCTCTACAACATGGTCTTTGTCATGTTGGTTGCCATCCCAATTGGTTTCTTGCTCACCGACTACCCAACTGCAGTTATTGTCATCGAAGTCGTCGCAATCTTGCTGGCTTTCACAGCCACTGTATGCTTGCTTTTCTTGCCAAAGGTATGGTTGATTGTCAGTGGTCAACAAAAGTCGATTGACACACGTGATAGCTCCAGCAACAGCTACCACTCTGAGATGCAGACTCGTCCAAGCAGCTCAGCCAACAGCAAACAGCCATCATCAATGCGTGCACGTGACAGCGAGAAGATTCAAAACGAAATCAACGCATCAAATAACAGCGCTACACCAAGTGTAGGATTTGTCTACACTGGTGGTGACCCCTTACCAAAGACCACCTCATTAGAAGCATCGACATCACCACTCAACCAAGAGAACAATATATAATTAATTATGTATAAATAGTAATAATAATAATAATAATAATATAGCCACCATAGAATTAGATATTTAACTAATTCAATCAATTCAATCATTCAATCTTCACAGCATCATAACACGATATATAATATACAAACATATAATATATTTTTAAACAATATAGTTTTAGCTTTAAAGCTATTAAGCCGACTTATGAAATCAACAATACAATAAAATCACATGAAATATTACATGTAAATTAATCAATCTAAATAGCATGTATGTTCTATTGATGGTTTGTACAAATACCATTATCTCAAATAAACTCTGAAGATTATTAGGGTCTTCAATTCTCAATCTTTTACCAATGAAACCACCTTGAATATGTAGTCCACTATTACCTATCTAGACTCAACTAAATTCACCATATAGTGACTATATATCGTAATGGGCTAATACGAATAAATGGTTCTTAAACAAAAACGAACTCACAATTCTTTGGTATGTTCACAACATCATTCGCTAGTGGTTAACAAAACGAATCTAATGTTAAAATTTGAAACCTTACATATAACCACAATTTATAATATCGGTTAAAGGGTTTTTAATCATTGGTAATGATTTTTATCTCTAAATAAAATTAAAATATTAATTAGATAATTTAGTTTGTTACTTAAAGTAGAATGAAAAAGGATGTGGCACATAGAATGTACACAACATATATTCATTAATCTTAACCTAATAATTATTAGTTTTATTCTTTAGAATCCAGAATATCCATACCCTGCTTTGCAGTAAACTTAATTTGTATGTATCAAATTCGAGTTAATTTAATTGAATTTTTTTGTTGTATAAAGATTTGTGGCTTAAATCGTCCCAAATTAATTAGGATATAACAAACAGACAGACGACCTCCCTAGATCTCACTTAAAATCCTGGTGATATGGTGTTTTAATTTTTTTTCAAAAATTTCACCAAAAAATCACCAATTTTTTTGCCCACCCTACATATATTTTGGCTTGAAAATCACAAAGGGTTATTTTGACACAAAACAAAGGGCACATGAGAGCTTAAACAGATGAAAAACAATGGCGATATCTTCTGGTTAAGGAAACCAAAAGACAATAAATTTTATTTAATATCTTTCTTTTAAACTAGGCAACCCACCCCTCTACAATAAATTGTTTAGCTTCAAGTCAATTTATCTACAAAATATTATGTTGTAAACATTACTCTTATATATTACCTATTCAATATGAACAACAAAGTTCACAGAAGTCACAATTATTAATAATCAATATATAAACATATACAATTGTATTTGAAACAAGTTCATTCATCTTAAATTAGAACAGCATTTTCATTAGAAATATATTAAAATTAATATATTGAATTAACTAAATTTAAAATGTATGTATCATATTTAGAAATAAATGTTTACTATTGAGTTTTGGAATATATATATATAATTGTTTACATTATTTTAATAAATGTGTGGTATGGGGGTTAACCACTTTCAACTCAACCCCACAAAGTCAATACATTACGATAAAGAATTTGTAATTCTTTTTTTGTTAATGTTCACCTTTTCACCTTTTGCTATTTATCTTCTCCTAAGTGGATGTTGATATATATGAAATTTCCCACTTCGCATTGAAGAGTTATTTATATTTTTATTTATTCAGAAAATACGATTTACTTAGTTTCTGGATTATACTTTTATTATTTATTTTATCGATATAATTATGTCTTTACAAATTTTATAAGGTTAATATTAAATTATTTCCATTACAAAAAGTTATTTCTCTAAATTAATTATTTAAATTAATGTTACAAAGTTGTAATATTTGCTTGATTACTAAATGATTAAAAAGTTAATAGTTTAAATAGATCTATTAATTAAGCATTAAAATCAATCTATAAATGTAAATATAAATATTACGTTTATTTATTTTTCAATTCAGTTTGGTTAGATTTAACCATATTTGTATCGTCACAATCAAATCATAATTTTTTACTTTAACCACAAAACTTTGAACAATTTATTTAACAATATTTCCATAAAAAGAGAAATATAAATTCAAATATTACATCGATTAGTGTTATATTTTTTATGTTTTGCATAGATTATAATAGATTAATCATAAACAACACTCCACATCTGAATTATATTAGTAATATATATAGTTTGCTCAATTATCTTTAATTTCAAATATATTTGAGTCGTCATCAATTAACCACATTTATCACTTGACCAACCAATTCACTATGAAGTAGTAGGTGGATCTAGTTAGTTGTTTTTATTTTTGAATTGCCAATATCAGATGTAATACATTATAAAGAGTAATTATTATTTCAAATGTTTACTAGTTATGGTGATAATTCAACCAATCAAATACTCTAATATCTAAGTAGCTGAGGAAGTTAAGGTTAAGATATATTTATCAATATAGATATACATCTATGTTTTATTTTGTTTTTAAATCTCAAAAATATGTGGATTGATTTAAAGAGTGGTTATTAATATAAATACATATATATCAAGTTTCATGGTACATTTACAGTTCTCTGTAGTTATTGGGTGTAGTTTGTTTATTTTAAAAAATGAAGTGTCCATATTAATTCATTCTTTCAGTTAATATTCTGGCATCATAAATTTAATAAATTTATATTAGATCGTGATGGAGAATAATAAGGATAATAAATACAGCAGGCGGAGCGGGAGTAGCAGTAGCAGCAGTAGTAGTACTAGCAGCCATCATCTTGTAGACCAAAAAAGTGATAGTAGTAGCGTCTGCTCAATCCAAAGTCATTCCAGTAGTTGGAGTAATGAATCAGCAGTCAGTGATAATTCATTTGTCCTTAATTACTTTGATCCTATATTTGCTATTTCCAGCGAACAGGATTATATGGATCCATACAGTCCTTCTGTAGACAATAAAATATCTTCCAAGTATAATGAAAATATCCATTCTCTTAGTTCAGACCATGTTCCAATCGTATCCATAGTCCAAACCAACAGTAGTATTAGTAGTACAATCAAGAAAATGGAAAGTAATAGTAATAATAGTCATCATAACAACAACAATATTAAATTTGATAGTGGAGAGAATTCCAAATCAAATTTTGAATCCATTATTGATCATGACAATAGGAAAATTGCTGAAAATGAAAGTAACAGGAAAGTTATTTTCACAACTCCTAAATTCAAGTATACACCAATCTTATTGGAGAGCCATGTCTCCAATGAACAACACTCTTTAACGATAAACTCTGTAGAGTTAATACCAGATAGTAGTAAAAAAGCAAATCATCAACACTTGCATACACCACTGCCTCAAAATGTATACGAATGTCTTCAATCAAATACCAGTGGAAATAATTCACCGATACGATCGGTTACATTTATCGAATCTCCACAACCCACTGTTATGAATATAATTTCAAATAATAGTAATAATAATAGTGTTCATCATACTCATTATGGATCAAATAATCCTCTGAGTAATGAGCAAGTAATTCCAAAAGTCCACCTATCCAATGTAGCTCAACCAGTTTTACATAAAGATTCATCTCAATCCAAATCTCTACAAGAGTTACCTATCCATACATATGTTAATCAACCCTATCACCATGATAGTCAGCAGCAACCAACTAAACAAACTTCCTTAGGTCTTCCTATAAATTCCAACAAGTACAATGATTTAAGAAGATCTACAGTTTTATATAGATTTAAAGAATATGTTCGCTCTTTCCAAAGCCCAAGAGGAGGAAATTGAAATGTTGTCAGATGAACGTTATGAATACCAGTTGACAGATGACGATCCAACTCAATCTTTCGCCAATGATGACCCCAAAATGAGGGAGTCTGGAGTTCTATTTGGTGTAAATTCAGCTGCTAATCAACCAGAGTCTCCAATGTCCACCCCTGTTTTAAGCAGCTTGACTCCGACCACATCACCCATGTCTTCCCCAGTTTTATCTAGTCTTTCCATTTCACCAGAGAATGAAAGAGTAGGATGCTCACCTCTTGCCAGTGGAGAAACGAGAATAACGGCTGAAGTGAGTGACAATGGTAAATCCCCATCAGTTCAAACCTGCACAATAGAAAACAAACCTCAGGTTAAAGAGAAAAAGCATTTCTTCCGAAAGAAATCGAAGAAAGAACCACCAAAGCCTGAATCAGAGAAAACATGTGAAGAAATATTATGTGAAGAAGGGTAAGTTTATTAATTTGTTCAATACTATTATCTTAAAATATTAATTCTATTCTTTTTATTCATTAGAAAACATTCAATGAAAGTTATTTCAGAACTATTGAATAAGTTGTTTGGAAAGAAAAGATATAGTACTCTTACGATATTTATGGGTTTAGCACTGTTACACAGTAGGTAGCATTTTTATATCAATGCGTAGAAATTACATTATTAATTTTAATTTATTACAGGTTATTATAGAGAATGGATTATAAGAAATTATAATTGTATTAATAATAAGATATTGTTAGAGGAGGCTTTAAGGTATCAAAAGTTTTGTACAGCCACATATGGAAGAAAATTGTATTATGGTCTCATGGGCACAAAAACAGCAATGCATTTGTTTAGAGGTATCGCTGGGACTGATTCCATAAATATTAAGGTGATTGTGAAACACACTGGTATAAAGAAAGAGGATATCCTTTGTTCAAAGTGGTATAGTTCCAAATATAGTCCGGGACACTTTGTTGCCATTGACCATCAAACTAAATCAGTAGTATTGGCAATTCGTGGAACTTTCAATCATTTCGATGTAATTACAGATTTGGTTGCAAAAACATCTCGCTATGCAGGTCCAACTGGAAAGTGGAAGCATGCACATATTCACTTGGGTATGTTGTTGTGTGGACATAAGAAATATAAAGAAGTTGAAGCCATTCTACTCAAGGCACTAAGTGAACATTCTGGCTATCGTTTGATTGTAACTGGTCACTCGCTTGGAGCAGGTGTAGCTTCTATCTTTACTTTCTTATTCTATGATGCCCACCCAGAGATTCCAATCCATTGCTACTCATTTGGTCCACCCTGTATATTAAACTATGAAGCATCCACAAATGAGATTGTCAAATCACTAATTACCTCTTTTGCAATGAACGATGACATCGTTCCAAGACTCTCTTTTAATTCATTATTTTTCTTAAGAGAGGTATTGGATTCTGTCCTCGCCCAGAGTAAAACGAGGGTACAAAGGGGATTCCATATAGTTACAGCAGGAAACGGATTAGGAGAGAAGTTGACAAACAAAATCAGTCGCATTCTCAAAGTTTCACCAACGATCGATCTATCCAATGTTGAGCATCATCCAACTGGAGAGATGTCCATGTATCCACCAGGAAAGTTAATTAGATTGGTTAAAACTTCGAAAGGACAGTATATAGCAGAAAGTGTTGAGGCTAGTTCTTTCGACAAGATTATAGTTTCGATTCAAAATGTTTACAGACCACATGCCTAACAAATATGAAAAAGGATTGGAATCATCAATTAAGAATGTAGGTAATCTCAAGCTTATGACACCCCTCAAGGAGCAAACCTTGTTGAAGGACTTCCTGCTGGAGAGTCTCAGCCTGAAGCAGTCACAGAGAATCACCTATCTAAAGATCAACCGCAATCCGCTGCATCTCTGATTCCAACTTCGCTCAAGGCATCCTCCGTAGCTATTGCTCCTCAAAATTAATAAACTATATATATACGGTTTAATGTTTGTAGAATATTAATAAAATCCTATCATAAAATTAAGTTGAGAAATTATTTATTTATTTTCCTTTCAAGTTCCTCTATTCTTTGTCGAATAATATGATCTTTGTAATAATTTTCTAAATGAAGCCATTTAAACAATTCTCTTCATTGGAATTAATTGCTGTCTGTGATTTCCAAAGCTTCTGATTATTGCAGACATTACAAGCATTGTTCATTGCATATATTGTGCATCCTTCGGTTATGTTTTCATGAATTAACCTAACTATTTCGAAGTTTCCATGGAAAGCAGCAAGATCCATTGATGACATTGTGAAAAAGCTACCAACTGTAGATTTTAATAATAGTTTTCCCATTGAAGAGTCAGAAGAAAGTGTGTCATGGAAAAAGTTTGAAAAATTGAATGTTGTTTAATTTGATTGCTTGCTCCATTATTCTGTTGATGCTTTCCTGGGAAATGTTCAAGTCTTGACTAGAAATGAAAGTTTCATCGTTTCCATATGTTTCCAAAATAAGTATTAAATCTCCAGCTTTTACATTATTAAATATCACCTGAAGTGTCTTCGAAGTGTATAGTTGTAGTCTCTTTCTTGTAATGAATTTAAAAAATAATCTGTTAACGAAATTGATTTCAACTAGTGAATCAATGAAGTGAATTTGATCTTAACTACTTCTTTGAAGTTATCATTTGAATTATAACTTTCAATCAAATGATCAATCAGTTGGAATTGATTGATGGGCAATGCAGATCCAAGTATACTGTCTAGTTTCTTGTATCTTTCCGGAAATCTATTGAGAATATATTCGGTGACTCTTATATTTCCTTTTATAACAAAGATCTCAAGTATATTTGGATTTAAACTATTCCAGCTGGTATCCAACTCCATTGCAAATATGAATGATTCTGAAAAGTTTGATTGTGCAGAGGATCAAGATATCCGTAGTAGATTAAAGCCCTCGAAGACTCTAAGAGTTCAGACCAAGAAAGTGAAGCTATAACATTATTGCTACTTGGATCCACGTTTTGTTGACCAACGAAAATATAGTTCTCCTTAAAATTAAGTTGTTAAACACCAACCTAAAGGTGCTATCTATGTTGTTCATTTTTAAGCAAAAGGTTAGCAAAAGTAGTTGTCTCTGGTTGTTTTTATTCCATCTCAATTTGATTGGATGTTGTGGGAAAAGAAAAAAAAACATAGGTTCAGGCAATGGTTTTTAGTTGAACAAAAGATGATCATCTCTTTGGATTTCAACTTTGGAAGTCAAAATTTGATTAAGTTTTTCTTTGAAGCTCTGATTTTCATCCAATCTTTAATATATACACAAGGAGAGCTATTCATAATGATTAGGGGGCGTAGTTGTCACAAGATGATTGATTCTGAATCTGTCTTGGCAAGGATTAAGAGAATCAGGATACTGGAAATAGTTTATCCTTTATTATTGTTCACTTTAATAACATTACCCTTTTGATAAAAGATATGAAGGACCTGTCTGAATCAACAATCTATCTTTCTTTTGTTGTAACTTCAACTCTCAGAAATTCTGATGCATGCCAGTTCACACACAAAAATAATAAAAAATATTTGAGTGGTGAGTCTTTTGCAAATAATAATAACCAAAAAATTTTAATGACTGCTTTGTTTGAATGATTGATTGATCTCAGGCTATCTAGCTTGTATAACTTGTAGCGATTATATCATCATCATCATCATCATCATCATCAACAACACATCTTAAAACATCAACATCATCAACATCATCATCGACATACAGCATTCCCGTAGACTTTGCATATTGTTGTACTGCAAACTGAACATCGATCGATCAGTGTCATTCAGTCAATCAGTTAGTCAGTCAATTCGTTCAGACTAGACGCTAGACGCTAGTCAGTCAGTTGTTCATTTGTATTTAGGTAATAGAAGAAGAAGAAGATAAAGTAGAAGTAAACAATAGAAGAATTAGACCGCTTTCACAATGGATTTTAGACGCGCATTGGATGTTCTGTCGATTTCACCTATTGACACAGATGACCAGTCACTAAGAAAAGAAAAGATAGAAGCATGCAGAACGATCGCTGAGGAAATATGTTCGCCTCTGGTTAGAAACAACTCTGAGTTTCCTAGATTCTTGTCAGTTGCAATCTCACTTTTGCTTCGTGCACACGGTGACAAAGATCTAAATGTATATTCTGTCGCCGAAGAGAGTTTAAACAGAACCATCAAAGTATGTAATAGTAATCGATATGACCAATCATTCATCATCTTCATCTTCTTCTTTGCTCGCTTATACTCATTCATCTCTTTTCACATCATTTAGATATTGATATATACCTATCATGAGAGAATATTGTTTGAGTTGTTTAGAGTACTTAAGGGTCGGTCCGTCGACAAGAAATCGAGTGGTACCAGCAGCTCGAGCCCGTCAAGCAATCAGATGTCGAGCTCATTTTATACATCATCGGGTGGCGATTCGAGTGGAAGTGGCTTGTTTGTTTCGCCACCAAATACAACATCAACTTCATCCAACTCACCGTCGGCTAATACGGTCGGCCAAGCTGGCAGTAGCAGTGGCAGTGGCACTCCAAACTTTCAGAATGTATTCAACACTGCCAACATCATTCTCAGCAAGCCATTCCCCATAAAATCACAGCGTATTGCACTGACAAAGTTTGGTGAGGTCTGTCAGTTCATTCGTCCCTCGAAATCGCGCAAGTACATCACCTCGCTGCTGGGTCCTATCAACCAACTGCTTGCCATTGGCTCAGACGAAGCGCTGCAAGAGTCGATCGCCAGTGCAATGGAGTCAATATCGCGTGTCTTGATAGCCTATCTCAAGGAGCAGGAGGTCACTCAATTCATTGACGTCTTCACAAAGAACCTGTCTCACCCCTCGGCGGCAGTGCGTCGTTCCGCCTCTTTTTGTATTGTATCAATCTGTAGATATTACCTAAACCACTGTACGAAAAGACGATAGACACGCTCCACAATCTCATCTCAACAACAGCTTCGCCCAGCCCACCAACCGCAGCGTCGCCATCGGTTGAAAGCAATAACATAAGCAGCAACACCAACAAGATACTAGGTGTCTTGTTCTCCTATCTACAGTTGGTCAAGCTGTCGGACGAATATACACAGAATAACAAGTTTACAGCCTCAGGTAACAGCGCAGGAAACAGTGGAAATTTTACAGAAATAGCAGTAGTGCCGCTAATGGTGCTGGAAATGGCGCCGACGGATACGGATGCAATATGATGGAGTCCCTCTCGATTGAGGATTACTTGTAGATAAACTATCGTTTTTTGTTCAGTTCATTGTAAAGCAGCTGAAAATGGTCGATCAGGAGCAGTACGATCATAATGTAGTTGGTGCTAGCTTGGAGCTATTACAGCAACTGCTGGTCAGCTTTGGACGCTTCGATTATGCATGGCCAAAGCCATTGGTTCAGCAGGCAATTAGTCAACTCCGTTCAATGGCATTCACTGCCACCTCCAACATCCGTGTCAGTCTAAAGGCTGTCGTTATCAACTGCTTGGCACAGTGCGTCAAATACTTCCCCCGACTATTTTTCGATGAGTTCTACGAAGGACAGGCTCCTTCCTCAATGGTAAACAATCTCAGTATCTCAGACATCTCGTTCAAACTCTATTCTGATGCCAGCAACGCCACTGGTGACGACCACAAGCACAACACACATCAGACCAATCGACTGGGACTTTCCACTTCAACTCAGTCAACTCAATCATTTACTCTCGATTCAATACCAAAAGAGGAGTTCCTCCAGTACTTGAGCGACACAGATCCACTGCTTAGAGGATCAACAGCACTTCTCATTGGTTGTCTATTACGTGGATTCCTTGAAGCAGATCACATCACAAGTAACAACATCTACCCTGGAAATCAGCATCTGCTCCAGGACTATCTTGTTGTGCCATATCTAATGGCATATCTGCTGCGATCCCTTCTCGACTCATCATCAATCACAGCCAAGCTAGCATGCACAGGTGTTGGAGAGTGTCTTCCAACACTCTCACTTTCCCGTTTTTCTGATTGGGCATTGGTTGCACTCAGACATCTGCTATGCGTCAGCTCATCAACCTACTGGCTTGTGAAGCTGGAAATTCTCGAGACACTCTCTAAAATTGATTATGTGGTAATTGAGTTCCTCGAACAGAACATCCAGCAAAAGGCACATATACTCTGTACCATGCCACCAGCCGACAAAGAACCAGAATCAGGCGGTGCCATTGCCATTCCCATTCAACCAAAGGTACTCGATTTTCTCATTGAGCAGCTTGGAGACAACGATTTTCGTGTAAGAAACAGTGCTGGTAATGCACTTGTAAACATAATCCCCAGACTTGTATTTACAGCACCACTTGAAAGAAGATCTATGAAAGGAATTGCATCGAAAGTAAGAGAAACCTATGATGTTCCAGGCTATGAAAATATTGTATGTATCTGAAACTACTACATTTTGATTCCGTTTTCTTCGTACTAACCATCGTTTAGATCACAAAGAAAACAAAGATATTGGCTAATCTGTCACATGTAATCAGTTTAATTTGTTCAAAACTATCGAATCCACATCCAGAGGACATGATTAGAGGATGCTATCATGCTCTCAAACTTATTTGCCAACAATATTCATTCCCATTGTTTACACCGGACAGCTGCAAGAGTCTGACTTCAACTCTGCCCAACCAGATGTTGTCTTTTGTAGGAGATATTCTACCACTTGCCTTGGACCGTGTCGGAATCGTAACATGGATGGCAACTGACTTTGATCTGCACATCGACATCATCGAAATTCTTGCATATTTATCGCGTGGTGCTGAGAATGTCCTTGGAGCCTATTGCCAAAAACGTCCTTCGCCATATCTGTAGAATGATCAATATCATGTCGAATATCGTCCAATTCCGTCCAACTCCACCACTGAAAGAAGTGAAGCCAGCTTCTGCTTCAGCTGGATTAGGATCAAACTCGCCTCTTGTTAAAGCACCAGCACACCTCGGTGCATTCACACACAGCATACATTACATCAAGGTTTATTCCAAACTCTTTTTGGTGCGCCAGAACTCCATCACTATTTTTGGTGTCGACAAGTTCTCGCAGCTGAGGCAGTCCTGCTTTGATGCGCTCGCTGTCATCCTCCGATGCTCCGGTAAGGCGGTCCTTCCTTATACCGAGGAGATTCTGGGCTACCTGACCTCACATTTTGAGCAAGAACCACTTGCGGTTACCAATTGTATAACAGAACTTTTCTTGGTCACATTCAAGCCCACTCCCATCGTCTCCATCAGCAACATGTCACTACAACCCAGACTTTCTAAAGAATACAATCCCAATCCAGGCACCTCGATGGCACCACGAGCAATCGAGACAACTCACTCTCAGAATCAACACGACGAGACTTTCAGCAATGAAAAATCGGTGTTCTCATCGTTTTTGTCGATTGGAAGCGCAGTTGTCCACCAATACTATGAGCAGACCGATCTTCCATCCTCACATTCTCTAAACTACAGCTATAGCAGTCAGGAAGTAGCGCGTATCACCTCATCTGACGAAAAGCGATTGGTGTTCAAGCAGTTTGAAGCTCTAATTCGAAGTTGTCTCATCGAATATCAAAGTACCCATAATTTGGATCTGAAGAAGTCAATTCTCTCTTTGCTTGCAAAGTTGGCAAGATTTGGATTGGATCTTTCACAGTTTGATAAAGACCATTCTTCTCTACTTATTTGCTCGAAGAACTAAAAGAAACACAATGCTTGATGTTGAATCCGGTCGATCAATTACCATTTATCATGGATGCAGTTGGATCGATGTATCTCAACCGTAAACTTTCTCCAGAAATCTTTAGTATTGAAGAAATCAAAAAAGTAACTTATGACATTGACCCTATTGCCACAGTAGCCAAGCATCCTCCATCCTACTCCACTGCAACTATCATAGGTAGCTGCCACTCGCTTGTCCGATACCTCTACGATCCCAACGATAAGTATCCTGACCAGGATCTTAGAGATGGATTCCTCAAATTTATCCTCACCAAATTTGCACCAGCCTCAAACCGTTGAATTGGCACTTACCCTTATCAACAATGTACGCAACAACAATGCTTTATATACCAAGATTTCTCAGGCAATTGTCCCAAGGTTGTTTGCAGGACTTGCTCTGAATGAATCTCCATACTTTGTTATCACATCCATTCGAGATGTTCATCGTATCTACACACTTATTGACAGGCTCCATCCTGCTGCTGTCACACCTGTGCGTTGGGCAGATGCTCTACTTTCGGTGCCACCAGAGTTCCTAGCAACTGGATCTATCACAAACCTAAGAAATGATCCACTTAAATCAAAGAGAACTCTTCTTATTCGTGAACGTCTTCTTGAAGAATTTGACCTCCGTTGGCTACCAGTATTTGTTATCTTGCTGCGTACCGGTGTCAAGATACCAGAAGAAACTAGAATCTCAGCGGCCAGACAGTCGGTCTACCTCTCTTCACATGACAACAAGCATAATCCATCTCCCGCTGCCAACATGATTTCACAAATCATCTTCAAACTTTTGAGAATAGCAGTTGTCACCTTTGACAAACACAAGCCAAGCTACCCAATCTTCTCGGAATTAATCAATCACATGCTCTACTACGCTGGATTATTCTTCAATCGCTCCTTAATCCCCAACAATCCAAAACCACATCTCTTCCTCCAATCATTCAGGTCCAGCGTAGATCCCTCGATTCTCTCTGACATCGTCCACCCGCTGCTTAATTTTGGTGGTACCTCTGTCAGCATACAAGCTGTACGTTTTCTGATGTTACTTGGTCGCGAACATGAGGATTTGGTCGGCTATGCATTGTCTCCACGTTGGCAGGTAGCTGGATGCGAACACTACTTCACTCACCATGTAATATTCCTCCAATTCTGTCAATCGATCATCATTCACAAGCAAATATCAGCCAACATCCTAACAGAGTCTGTACTCGACAAAATGGTGCTGCTTATCAACGAACCTACAGTGAAGCGATTAGTGGATACAGCAAAAGATGACTCACATCTAGCAGCAGTGCTAACTTCACATCTTTCCAAAATATTCAATAAGAATCAATCACTAGATTTAAGAAGAAAACAAAAGCTACTGAGACTGCTTTCCTATCTTCCAACTACTCGTGACACAATACAAATGCTGATAGTACATTTCCTTCAGACCGATGACATCTCCCTCCAAATTGCAGGTGAACGTATTCTTAACCTATCAATCAACAGGCTCATCGATAACACAAAAACAGTGACCGATTCTTTGGAAATCATTCAACAGCTCTACAAACTATTCATGTCCAACTTCTTTAGCTCAACCACCAATCTTGCCATCCAATCTACCTTTGTCAAGTTGATCAAGAATCTCTCAACTCCAACTCCTCTACAAACCACAGGAAGCACAGTGTCAAGTCCAATTATCAATACCACAGGACCAAGCTCAGGAAATACTTTCGACATTAGTTTACTCCAGAAACCAATCATCAAGCAAGCAGATGGAGTCCCAATGGGATATGAAAAACTTAGTACCATTTCCTACTCAGAGTTGATAGAGCTCCTAAAATCACAATACTATTCAACCAATCACCATTCTTTCACTCAACTATGTGTGTTGGCGCAAATTGACAGAGATGCTGTTACAGAACTATTAGAGTCCAACAAACTAGACAGCTCTCTCATACCTAGCTTTATTGCATCTCCTTATTCTACCAACTTTGAGTTGGCCATTCAGGAACATCTCGAACGCAAAGTGTCTGCCCTTCTCTCAAATTCGCTTGGTGAAATTGGTAGTGATCCTCTCAGAAATGGTCCACCACTCCTTAGTGATGCCGTGTGGGAAGAGCTAAGAGAAACGACACGTTGCCTATCATCTTTTATCAACAAGTTTGGTTCTGCATCACTACACGAAGGACAACTACTTAAGATTTCAATTTGGACTTACGTTGAGTCTTTCAGACGTTGGCGAGCTGAAGTTATCAATCCATATGATTTCAAATTAGTTTTGGAATTGTCTAGATCAATCATTTTCAAGAGCTCTGCTTCCATTCTCACTATCACTGACGATTTCTCTTGGTGCTCTCTTTTGCTTTGTCTCTACAAATTCTATTGTCTGGTTATTCGTCCTCACTTTGGTTATATTTTGGGACAACGTGAGCTTGAAGAGAACTACAGTCAGGATCCAACTCAGATCTCACTCACCCAATCAAATGAGATGGTTAAATTCCTTGTGTCTTTGTTGTATAACCAGTCAGCTTATAAGCCAATGAATGGCTCTCATATTGGACAATTCATCTTTGATTCTTTTATTCGTGCCATATCACCACTCTCCACAAAGGCTGTCGAGTTCATCTATCCTGCTCTGAGCCAAACATCCGCTGAGGAAGCAGAATTTGGAGGTGGAATCATTCCTAACTGTCCACTGTTTGCAAATCCACTTTCACCGGAACAGAATCTCGAAGCATTCATAAGGTACATTAAATTCGTTGGTATTCCAGACGACTACCAATTCAACAAGATTTGGGAGATCTTGGAACCAATCTTTTTTGCACCACTTGGTGACGCTGAAATGGGATCTGATGAAATCACAGAGGAATCAAAGTGTCTTTCGCTCAATGGAATTACAATTATGATCATCAAAGCATGCTTTGAGAGTTCCGATTTGAACGCCCCAGTCAATTTGTTGGAAACTTCAAAGATTCCATTGCCAACTTACAACCATATACCACGTGAGAAAGAACTAGTCTTCCTCGGTACACATAGCGGTAAAAAGCTGAACCGTCTCCTCTCTATCATTTATGGATCTATGCCACAGTCTGAGTTACCACTTGGTGGATCAATTGAACTTAGCACACCAACAGATGGCAACTCCGACTCAATCTCCAGTTACCATTTCAATATCGAGCGTTCATTCAACAACAACCAGTATACCAGCGGACAAATTTCACTTGCTGACCTTCGACAATTTAGAAATCCTGTACACTTGGGCATCAACTTTGCTCCAATCATTGAAAAGTTGAAGCATGCATTTGAAACCTTTATTATCAATGCAATGTGTCCACCATTGTTGAGAAAAGAGATACTTAAATCTATAATACTTCTCTCTGATCTCTTCAACCGTGATCAATTCACATGGATGTATCGTATTTTCCAAGCTATTTACAACAACCTCGAGGACAACGATGACTTCCTCTTGAAACAGCATCTTGTTCTCGGAATATGCAAGGGTATTGCTGTTATTCAACCAGACACAACCAACGACCCACAATATCCACAACAAATATTTGAGATTCTCAAACAATCGTTGGAACACCCAAATATCTCTGTTCAACAATCCGCTCTTGATGGTATCCTCTATCTTCTCGAGGGTAAAGTAAAACAAATTCATTCAGGGTCCACTCTTGCAATTCCTATTCCGATGGATCCCAGCTCGTCTCTCCACCTCACCATTCCCACCTATTCCATTGACACTGCGTGTTCTCGCCACCATGTTCTTGATCATTGAACAATACTCACGTGAGTCAGAGGAGAACTCCTTCACCAAACGTGCTGTCGTAATATGCACAACTCTTGGTCAGAATTCGATTCCATTGCCAATTGTGTACGGTATTTTCAGAGGACTTGATCGTCTTTTGGTTTCATTCTCGCTTTCACATTCTCAACGTGAGTACATATCCCAGTTTGCCATGAAATCACTCCCACTTGAAAATCCTATTCGATCACTCATGGGACTCGCCCTCATGGTCACATGCATGTACACTGGAGACGAGACTGGCTCCTCTACGATGACACCTTCCATCAACGGAAAGAATCCCATGATGGCATCACCCAACTCCTCTTCCAACTCACTTGCATTCTCTGGTGGTGCACCATTTGAAATGTCTCCAACCCTCTCATTCTCCTCTGACAGCGGTATCTTTGATCAAGAAGACAGTATGTTCAATATTGATAGCACCGAGCGTCAGCACTTCTCGCAGGTTAACAATATGGAAAAAGTCAAGATGCTCTTTGATAAGATCAAACTTGTCTCTCACTACTCCTATGAGACCTATGTGCTTTCTGAGGTGATTCCAACTGTAATTGTAGATTTATATCCATCAGTCGACCAAATTCTTTCATTTATTCTCGGTGAATTCTTGAAACAAAGTAAGTCCAACCCCAAGTTGATGTGTCAGATCATATCGAAGGTATTCGATCTACTAGTTGAAAAAATCAGAGACCAATCAAATCCTCATCTACCACTGGATTATCATATGTCTGGAGAACTTTTTCCAAATTCAAAACCCAGTTCATTGCCAATGGGCTCTCACCTATTTATTCCTTACATCATCGCCAATCAAATCATTTAAACTTATGTAAGTTAACATGAAAACAAACTAAATTAACTATAAAATACTAATATTAATGCATTTCTTTAAGTTCGTATGAACTAACATCAAAGATACAACCAAATGACCAACTCTTTGGTATCGCAGCTTCTGAATTCTATCATAACAATCCACCTGACAATCAGAAAAAACTTTGCAACATCATTCTCAAAATTAAAGTATAACTTGTATAATTTAAATTCTCAATAAATATAATCATTCATTTGCGAACTTATAGTTGACCAGTAAATTTAGTCTGTCTAATTTAATATAGCTCTAGGTTTCTTTTGCAATGTCGTTTCCAAATTTCATAAGTTTTTCGAATTCCGAATTTGGTTGGAGGTGGGTTCTGACCAACACCATCGATAGAAAAAATATCTTGAAAATAATTCGGATGACAATTTGCAGAGAAGGGTGGTTGCTTTCATTGAAAAAAATATCGATTTAAAAAATGATTTAATTTTTTTATTTTTATGATAATATTATCACCAAAGTTTTGTTTAAGTTGTGTTTTACTTTTTTTTATTGATTGATGCCAAACTGTTTTACTATATAAATATATTAGTATTAATAATTATATGTTCATTCGAATCATTATTATTTTATTATTATTATTATTATCAATTAATGAAGAAGTTGTTTAGCATAATAGATAATAGCTTTATTAAAATAATATCTAATTTCAGTTTAACTGTTAAAAAAAAGGTATAATCATTATTTGTAAATCAGACAACAGCATTCAATCAGATGATAAATCAACAACAATCAAAGAAGTCGGAAATATATGTTAGTCGAAGTTGTAAATTACATATGTGCACTTCATATCGTATTGTCTTCTAGAGATTTGGAAGATGATGTGTATGATCATTATCAGTCATTGATGTGATTATTAGATTCTATTGAATTGTTGCAACAAAAAATTAAACAGACGACAATGTTGAGGTAGAGCAATATTATTTGGCTGTTGTATTGTGTTTGTTGTTGATGATAATAGAGATATCCACAAGTTTAGTCACCACAAATTTAATAATCTCACACCGATAGTGTGTGCAATAAATCAACCATCCAAATCTTCTAACTATTAACACTACTTAATATTAAACAAAAACATTCAATTATTAACAAGAAAGACATTGTTTCTATGTCATATATCACCATCATCATTGTTTATTATTTTATGTATTATTTATCTTTTAATATATATCTGTAATTAATTAGAAATTAAAATATCAAATAAGTTGATTATTGCTTGATCAATAAAATCAATAACAATTCTTTAGAAAGAGCGATCATAATAATTTATTTATAAACTATAATATAATATCATTCATTGTATATATTTAAAATTATCTATTTCTATTAATTACAATACAATTAAATATACCACATTCATTCCTTCGCGAGAGAAGTAGTAAAGTAACAATCATCGCAATTGTTAATAATATATAATTACAAGATAAATCACTAAGGAATATAAATATACATTACTAATTAGATTGATATCATTGGTTTAGATTCTATTTAGATTAAATTTTAATTATAAATTAAGTTTTAATAGTTATCAATAAACTCATATCAACCATATCAGCTCATCACATCATATCAATAGTTACAATACAGCATCTATCATACAATCTATAAGCATAAATAAACAACACAACAGTAATAACAATTAAGTAATAGTCGTAGTGGAAAGTGGTGTAATACGTAACCGTCAGAATTTAAATTTAGAAATATATATTATTTTATATAATTTCTAATAGTTGATACCTAAAATGAAAGATATTGAGGTAATTATCAAAGAATGTCAATTGTCAACACAAACATACCACAACCACAGAGAAAAGGTCTAAATATCAATTGGACTATCATCCTCACAATCCAACGCAACACAGACATCACCCTACGCTAATATTATTGGAATTGCCCATGGACTGCAAATATTATTACCTTTGCAGCCAACTCAGTCAGTCAGCAAATCCAATAACTTTACAAACCAACCAACAACAAATCCAACATAACTCATTAATAATTGCTTAGTTGAATATTAATATTATTTATTACAAATTACTAATTATTTCATTTCTTTTTATTCCCAAATCCAATTCCTTACAATAATTAATTAATATCCTTATACTTTATATTCTATTTAATTATTACTCATATATTATTAATACATATCAAATAATGAATGATTGATATGTTATGATATGATCGATCTAATTCTATTATTTATTACAAACACTGTATTATTAATAATATTACTGATCATGTTTTATGATATATCCTTTGGACCTTTACTTAAAATCGAAATTTATATTGCGACAACAGGCCTCTGCCACTGTCATTCAGAGATTCGTTAGAGGATGGCTCGTCAGAAGAAAACATTCAGAGTTTTGTATGTATCAGCAATTGGACATCCAAAAATAATTTAGACTAATAACAAGCTTACATTCACAACTTTACAGTTAGAAAGATAAAAATATAGAAAGTTTATTATCAGAGAGATTATTAATTTCGAACAAACTTATATCAACAAGTTGAAATCTCTTAGTCGAAATCTAAAGAAACCACTGATAGAAGATGAATTTTATAGAGCAATCATATCGATCGACAAGGTGAACCAAATGTTTTCTAATATTGAGGAAATCCTTGAACTACACAGAAAGATAATATCTACACTTTCCAAACCACCTCCACATTTAATAGGACAAATTTATATAGAATATGTATGTATTGTATTGAAGAAATGAGAACTCTCTGTGTGTAGATTATTAATTGGTGTATCTTATTTAGTTACCACTTTTTCAACCTATTTGCCATATGTAAAGAATTATAACAATGCATTTAAAATCTATTCTTCGTTGGTCGATAATGAATCGTTTTCAGAGTTGATTGAAATGTTTGGATATCTACCAAGCTACTTGATTTTACCAATTCAACAGACACCTAGATACGTTTTGTTGTTCACTGATTTACTAAAGAACACCAATCCACAGAATGCAGATTATGAAAATCTAGGTCGACTTTTGGAGATGGTCAGAGTCACGGCTTCCAATATAAATGAATGTATTAACAGCACAAGAAAGCGAAGCAGACGAGGAAGAACAGGTCAGCAACACAGTTCCATTCAGTCCAAAACGTCCTGCCTCCGCATCATCAAAGCGTAAACCACGCAATAGTATTTCAATGCACAAGAAAGCAATCGATGCTGTTCTCTCAAATAGCGACAACTTCCACGATAACTACAATAATATACCCTCTTACTTGAGACCAACTATTGCCTCTAGTGGCTGGTCACGCTCCAAAGTTCAGGAACCACAGTCACCTTTGCCACGTTGGAAGTACACAACACATATCGATCACAATCAACTGTATAACATCCCACCATCCCATCTCTCTCCAACCTATCATCCTCAGCCTCACCTTCACCAATGAACCAACCATAGTCACACCAACCAAGCAGTGGCAACGACCATCGACACCTTCACAACGCTACCACGATGTACACAGAATGACAAAAGCTTTCCCATACCGACCTCCATCACCTCTACCCAAGCCAAACTTTTATGGAACTTTCCCATTAAACAATTGCACAAGCGAATCAACAACACCAAACACTCTTTCACCAACAACAGCAACAACACCCATGAAAATATCAAATTCAAAAACCATCTCTTCAGGATCACTCACCACATCTTCCACCGATTTAACCAGCAGCCCAACAACTACAACCTCACCTACAACCACACCCAGAAACGACAAATCATCTTCCATGACAATTGAAATTTCATCAGCAACCTAAACTGAAATAAACAAATAATACTATTATTTTATTAATAATCATATTTAAATAATCATACAACAACTCTAAAACATGAATAATTCAATATTTTAAATAAATAAAGTAACGTTTAAAATTAATTTTTGAGATTTCGTCCCATGATTTAAAAAAAAGAATGTCAAAGTAAATTAATCCGAGATTTAAATGAAAAAAATATACTCACACCTTCGAAGATTCAACAGCCGTAATCCTTGACATGATGGGCGTTGGATTCAAATCAGGTGGTACAGTGACCTCCTTATGTACAATCTTTTAATACTTGAAAATGATTTAAATTGAAGTGAATAGTAATTGTATAGGAGAATACTTTAATTATATAACCCTTAAAAAACAAAATAATAATAATAATAAAACCAAAGATAAATAAAACATTAAATTTAGAAAAGTTAGTCACCATTAATAGATCAATTTTGTAAATTGATAGTTTGATAGATTGAATGAATGAATGAACTTCAAATTTCGTGTTTATAATAAAATTGGGAAATGGTTATGAGTTAATTCATTTTTTTTGAATATTCTGATGAACATTAAACATGCAGAATAATTATTAATGAAAACCACATCGCCAAACCACCAATAATTATAAATTTTAGTGTGTAAATTAGACATTGTGAAAATCAAAAAAGCAAAAACACAAAATACAAAAACAAAATTATCATTTAATATTAAATATCTATCTATCTGTCTATCCTATCTTTCTATCTATCTATAATTTAAATAATATTATTATTGTTTTTTTATAACTCTCAACTAATATAATAATAATAGTATTATAGATATTATTTATTTGTTAGGTAGTTAGTTTAGTTAGATTAGTTTGGGTTTAAGTTGATAGAGGCACAGTTCGTTCGACTCGGTTCTGTTTGATTTGGTTAAATTTAGATTAGATTAGATTACATTCAATTCATGGAGGCAATCGTTTTGAAAGTACTGAAAAAAGTACTTGAAGTTGTTCATCAAGAACTTCACACCTGATAACTTCTCTATGTCATTGCTGAAGGGTGAGGGTCAATTGGTAGATCTGCATTTGAATGAGAATGTCATCCAGGAGTTGCTTTTGATTCCGCCACAACTGCGTGTTATTCAAGCTAGTTGTGATTCACTCACTGCCAAAGTTCCTTGGACTTCCTACAGAAAGGATCCAATCACAATGTCAATGCAAACCATTTCCATTCAACTGAAGGAGCCTGAAGTAGTCACTGCACTTCAGCCACAATTCAAAAAGTAATTTATAATGACATATTTAGCAGTAATTTGTGGACATTATCAAGTAACTAACATATTTATCCGATTGAACAACAGATTCAGAGAAGAAGAATAAGAATAAGAGAAATGAAGTCACAGAGAATATGATGGTTGAGGTGAAGAAACTGCAGTTGTCGGTCGCGACTAACAGAGGTGATTCATTGATATTGGAGGTGGACGATGTGTTGGTCCAATCAACCAACTCTGGATTCCAGCCAGTTGATCTAACACAGATTAAGACGGTTGACAAGGAGCAAGGTGTCGAGTCATTACACAAATTAATTACAGCCAAATCTATTTCCATCAAAATTCAAGATATCGGTGGAATGTCTTATAATGTCATTGAGAATATGCCTCTCAAAGTATTAGTATGTAATCATATTACTATCATTTTTAGTGCTGTATACTTAAACTTTAAACTACTAGTTTTCGTCAAAGAGAAGAATTAAAGATTGTCACAACTTAGTGCTAAAGTCGAGATATTATTGGGATTCTTGAATCTAAATTGGACTCTTACTCAGTGGCACTTGATTTCAGATTTGTTCACTAGTTTCCAAGAGATATTAGCAAGAGCTGCTCCAACCACCTGCAGCTTTAGCAGAACCAGAGTCAAAGAGCAAAAGAAGAAGGAAAAGAAAGAGAAAAAGGAAAAAGAAGATATTAAGAAAGAAGGAAGTACACTTTCTCCTGGTAGTAGTTCGCCAGTCCAAGGTTTCATCACCATCTCCAATCAAAAAGATCCACCTCTCCTGGTGAATTGGAATCTCTTACTCCCAACAACGTTGAGCAAGATCCACCACTTCCAAAGCACTCAGAGTATGTTCATTAAATGCTAACTAGATAGTAAATGATTTTAACAAATATCTTTTTCCAGTGTTACCTATGATTTCCATATTGATAAATGGAAGTTAGAGCTAGTTGATAGTCATAGTTCTGATAGTAATTTCGATAGTGGATTCCAGTTCCAAGGTGATGGATTACATTTTGGATTTACTTCGACCAATGTCAATTATAAACCAAACAAACGAGGATAATGTAGTTATTTACTCTCTTCCGATTAGAGAGAGCATTGTTTCGGTGGTGATGAACAGTTTACAGATTCAGGAGATAGAGTCTTTCAAGAATCGTAAGGTCAGACATGAATTGTGTGGCAGCAACGAAGAGAGCCCACGACCATCTGCTAGAAAGTATGATCACTCCATCACCTCGATCAGTTCAGATGGAATCAGCGAGCGTATCCAGATTCACCACTATCAGGGACCATACTTGATGAAGGGTAACTTTATTTTCCGTAAGCCGATTGTCACTGATGACAACCCAGATCCTCTCTCCAAGTTGGTCTCATTCGATGGAAGACCAGTTCCTCCTCTTATTGGTCTTGAATTGAATCTTCATTTATCACACTTTATGTTGTTTGGAGACAGACGTTCATGGAAAAAGCTAATTTCATTCCTTATGCCACCAGAACAGGATCTTGAGACTGATTCTGAAAGCGATACATCAATCATCGATCCAACAAGCCCATCAAAACTAAATGACAATACTAATGGAAACAGCACACTACAAGAGATTGAAATTGGTAATACCGGAGAAGTACCTTCGTCAGTATCAGCAACTGGAGGCGAATCAGGAGCCACCAAAAGGTACTGGATCCAGCTGCAATTAAAAAGAAGGTTGTCGAAACAGGCAAAAAAGACTATCTCGAAATTCAAGAGAAAGTTCAAACTTGGAAGTAATTGGAAGAATCAAATCAAGGTTATCGTAAAAGCAACAGAGACACTCATCTTTATTCCAGAGGACCCAAATGAAGAACAATTCAAAGGTTACACTATGAAGCTGAAACTTGGATCATTCATCATGCGTAATCATTCTGAATGGAAGAATGTACCACATCTCTACGAAGGTCTTCAGCTAATCGATGCATCATGTACACCAGATCCAATTACATTGTCTGGATTAGACCACAGATTTTCAGTAAGTAGCTAAAAAATTTCCTTCAGTGATAAATAGTTACTAATCAAAAATATTTCTTTAAGTTCAAAATGGAAAATATATCATGTATTATAAATGAAAATAGTAATAGTACTGCCGTATTGCAACCAACAGCTATCAGTTTGTTTTTAAGAGCATCGCGCTCACAGTTAATGTTAAATGAAAAGGTAATGGTGTTATAAATCAACTATGAATCTTCCAGCATCTAACAAACTTTTCCAACTTGAAATTAACATTATTTAGAGAATACCCAAGATTGATTTAACATTTATTTCAAGTGACTTCAATTTCAGAATTACAAAAGATCAATCACAGTATTTGGATTTCATTGGAAAGAAGTACTTATCACCTGACAAGATGAAGTCTTTGATGCAGTCGAGAATTAAATCTATCAAATCAGTCGCCAAGAAAAAGTTGAATAGTATGAAGGAGAAACATGTCGACAGAACTCTTACTATCAAAAACAAAGTAGAGAAAACTCTACAACAATACCATTGGTCAGTATATATCTGTATACAAAAGGGTGTATTCTTTTTGCCACTTCAACACCTCTTGGAGCCAAAGGCAATGGTTGGTGACATAGTTGACACCACTGTTGCATCGGATGGTAGTGCTCTCAGCGAGTTCAAAGTTGATTCTATGGGATTGGCTCTGGTCAATAACTCCACTGGTCAAAACATTGTTTTCAAGGTCGGAACATTCGAGGCAACAGGAATTGAGCACCCCAAGCTAACTACTTCTACCACTCTTCGCCCACTACCAATCCCAGACGATGAGTTTATCCCTTCACGCCAAGCCGATAACACAAATCTTTTGGTTTCTTATCGTCGCAGACAGAAGAAAGAAGCAGCAACCATTATTGCAGTTGATTCTGAGCTCAATGATTGGATTGCTGAAGTCAATGTCCGACTCCAAGGAACCCAAGTAATGGTTGTCAAGAAAAAGGGCAGCTCTTCCAAGAAGTCTGGACTCAAAATACCAGACATTCAAAACTTTATTACTAAGCTAGTGAATACTATCGAGCAAAAGAAAGAGGATATCAATAACTTAAAGAAAGGAATCAAAAAAGTTTAAATTAGGTAAGTTTACATCAACTTTTCAAATTGTTTAATAATATTAATATTTCTTAAATAGATATTGTGTGGAGCTTAGAACTTGGTAATTGTGAAATATTAATGGGTAATAAATCAAAGGATAGCGATGCATACAGACCAAAGGGAATTGTTCGAATTACAGACACAAATAGAAAGACAAATGCAAAGGCATATAAAGACATCGAGGAAGAACTTTTGAAAAAGACTTTGGAGTCTGCTCAATCGGAGGAAGAGAAGGACTATTTCAACAACAAGATTAATCAACTCACAGCTGAAATCGAAAATCTTAAGAAACAATCAAATCAAGAGCTTTTGACCTTGAAGCAGGAATACATGACACTGGAGTCGAAATTCATTCAAACCAAAATGACCATGGCAGAGATGGAAAATGAAAACGATTCACTTAAATTTGAAATGAAAAAGTATCAAAAGAAATAAATAAGCACATCTTTCGAACTTATTAGTTGATTGAATAATTTCATTAGCTTTTTATTTTTGATAAACTGAAAAGTAGAATTATGGAACAAACAAACTTCATTATGGTGAAGATTTAACACAATCGTTCTTCCGCTAATTTAGTACCTTTAATTCTTGCATCCATTTTAGCTAGTGCTATATCAAGTGATGTGGATTGGTCATCACTAAATGGAGCGAAACCACAGTCATCGCATGTACCAAATGTTCCAATTGGAAAATAATCAGCGATTTCCATCACTAAATCTCTAACAGCTTCTGGTGTTTCAATGGTTGGTGAAATGACGTTGGTGACTCCAAGGAAAACAATTACGTCCTCTGGTTTAAATCTGCTCAATGTTTCAAGAATTCTGGATTTTGATCTTTCGGCTGCAAACGACATGTAAAATCTTTTAGCTTTGAGTTTAAAGAGATCTTCAATCAACTCAGTGTAATCCACATCAAAGGAGTGTGTACTATCTTGGTCTCCGCCTGGGCAAACATGAATTCCAATTCTCTGAAGTTGATGGCTATTGAATCTATCCAATAGTCTGTTGTTCAATTCAATAAAACTCCTAAGAAGGTTCTTTGATGGATCTAGTTTTATTGCCAAACGCATTTCTGTACAGTCAATTTGAACAATATCAACACCAACTCCTAATAATCTTCTGATATCGGTTTCTGCATTATTTAATACATCTTCAATGAAATTCTCTCGACTATAGTCTCTAATACCATCTGCTGGATAGAGTAAACTCATTGCACTTGGTGAGATGACTGAATACTTCACTGCTGGGGTTCTTGCACATTTAATAATATGTAAATTGTCAGCAGCAAATTGTGTGTATTTAAAGGGACCTTCGGTAAGAACAGGAAGTTGTCTATGGTGTCCATCTTGGAATGGAATTGTTACTCCACCTGACTTGATTTGTTTTGAACCATCAAGGCAATAGGTTATAAAGGATGGCTTCCAATACTCTCCATCTACAAACATTTCAGCTCCAATTTCTTTTTGTTTGTCAACAACCATGTTTATACATTTATGGATTTCTTCATTTAATTTTTCTTTGGAAATTTTTCCACTGGCATGGTCAGCCATCATAGTACACAAAGATAATGGACGTGGTAGTGAACCAATGGGTTCAGTTGGAATAGAATCATTGTCAATCATTTTAAAGTGATAATGAATTGTTATAGTATTTGTTAATCAATATGTATTTAAAATAATGATAAAAACTGATCAGTTGAATATATATTAATATTTTAAGTTGTTTAATATTCTACTTAAAATAAACAAATTAAATTAAATCTCAATCTGCCCCCTAAATATGAATTGGAAGAAGTTTAATTTAAACTTTTGATTTGTAAATTGGTACCTAATCATTTTTTCACTTTCCATAGCCCAATACCTAATAAATGTAGTAGTTAAATATGCTTCTGTGTTGTAATGATCACATCACAAAAACAAACCCAAAAAAAGATCATTTTGTTGGGTTGAACAAATTCTGACAGATTTAAAATGAGCAATGTGTGATTCATATGAATCAAAACAATGAATAGATTCTTAAATAGATCATCTTTATCACTCTTAAATAAAGGTGTTAGTGGTAGACACTATTGCACAACTCAAACTAACAGTATCAACCATTATGATGTTGTGATTGTTGGTGGAGGATTGGTTGGTTCTTCAATGGCTTGTGCGCTTGGATCCACTGCGAGTACAAAGCATCTAAAAGTAGCGCTGATTGAAAGCGCACCAGTACAACCACTGTATCCGTTGGCAGCCGAACCAGACCTACGAACACTCTCATTCAATCACACATCGATAGGTCTGTTCGATGCGATTGGAGCATGGCCACTCATTAAGGAAACAAAAAGAACAGCTTCTTTCAATCAGCTCAGAGTGTGGGATGCTAGTGGTGGCAGTGGTATACACTTCCACGATAACTCCACCAGCGAGTCGATGGGTTATATCTTGGAGAACAAGTTGGTTACATCAGCACTCCTTGAAACAACCAAACAATATGATTCCATTACAATAAAGTCGCCAGCTTCAGTCAAATCTGTTCAGCTCCAATCAAATGAACAACCACTTACAACAGTGACTCTTGCAAACAATGAACAGCTGACAACTGATCTAATTGTAAGAATTAATATACATAAACTCTTTAATAGCATACTGATGAGATTATATGACATCGTAATTACATAGATTGCCGCAGATGGAGGTAATTCAATTATCAAGAAACAACTTAATTTAGAGAGCATTGGAAAGAGCTATAACCAAAAGGCAGTTGTATGTACTATTAAATTGGCACCAGGATATCAGACAACAACTTTGTATCAACGATTCCTTCCAACAGGGCCAATAGCAATGTTGCCAGTATGTATATAGTTGATTGATAGTAGTCGAGTAAAAGATCATTATAGTTTAACTGATTCTTCCAAGCTTGCAGATGGATATGCCTCTATTATTTGGTCAACAAATATCGCACATGCCAACTACTTGTTGGAATTAGACGATGACAGTTTTATGGTGCAGATGAAGCACGCTTGGTTGTCTGGCGCCAAGTCCAACGGAAACAACAGTATTATCGATGTTTTGCACAATGTTCTCAGCACCAACCCAGAGAGACTCTCTGGTAATGAAATTTCAATACCACCCATCGAGAGAGTTGCTTCCAAGCGAGCATCGTTCCCACTGCGTCTGGAACACACCAAGTCTTACACACAGCGCGGACTCTGTTTGATTGGTGATGCGGCCCATGTGGTTCATCCAATGGCCGGACAAGGAGTGAATCTTGGACTTGCAGATGTGATTGCACTCACACAAACACTTGCAGAGGGACAGACTACTGGCTACAACGTTGGCAACGAGATGATGCTAGCGAAATACCAAGAGAACCGAAAACTTGAAAACATTAAAATGATGGCATCGATCGACACGCTTTTCCATCTATTTGGCAATACTTCGCTGCCCATAACTGCAATTCGCAACCTTGGACTAACACTTCTGGACAACCTTACACCACTTAAATCACTTATCATGTCAATATCCAAAGGAACTTCAAATTTACATGGTATAGGTAATAGTAAACAATAATAACATCATTCATTTAGTAATATTAGCAATAATACATAATATTATTTTATTTTATTTTAATTCAGTAGTTTATTTAATCAATAGTTGTTATTCAAGCCAAAGATAATAGATTGAACGTTTGATTAGTTGATTAGTAGGTTAGTTGTAAATTGACCAAAAATTTGTATAATAAATTTAGTAGAATCTAATCTTATCTAAACATTTAAAATGGATTAATTAAATAATATCTAATCGTCAAGGAATGCTCATTGATTGTTTAAATCTCATACTTAAAAATGGACAGTTAGATATTTTATCATTTTAAAGTATTTGAAATTAATATACATTTATTTATTACAATCAATCTTAAAGTTGATGTAACTGATTTTAAGATAATAACAATATTGATTGGATTTTGTCGTTAGAGTTAGAGCTATTGATTAAAGATTGATTGATTGATGTCGATGGATGGATGGATGGATGGATGGATGGATGGATGGTTTGGTTGGTTAAATAATGTTACTGTTTCTAAATGTTGTATTGACGATATTTTAGTTGAAATTTAAAATTAAACTCATCCTAATGATAAAGTCACTGGAGTAACTTTATCATTTATTTAATAACATTTGTTTTAGTTTGAAATGCTATAAACATGATAGGTAAATCTCCTGGGAAACCTCATAATTGGTATTTTAAATTTATGTAGTTGATTCATGATTCAATAGTTATGAATAGTTTTAAAATTAATGTTAAACACATTAATTATCTCAATTTTAAGAAAAAAATAATTTTAAATCATACATCATATGTGCTTGTTCTATTTGTGTATCCAACCTGTTATCTGTATAAAACTTATAATTAAAATTGTGTAAACTGATTTAATAAAGAATTGATTCAATAAATCAAATATTATGATATTAAATCTTTTTTTCTTTTTGTCAGATCTTATTTTGAAAACGGTAATTGAGGTGGGAATTAAGTGTTGAATGACAACACCTTCAAGAATGTGTTAACTTTAAAGATAAATATTCCTAATTCAACATTGCATATCATTTATTTGGTCATAATAATCACCATGATAAACCTGTCACAAAATAAATTAGTTTCATTCTGTAGTAGTGTCAGTGGTTAAAGTAGTAGCAGGTATGGGTCTGGGTATGTATTCACTATGTGGTAATTGATATTCGTATATATAATAACAAAAAGGTAGTCGCAAACTACCAAAAATCATCTTTTAATTTCTATAATAGAATATTTATTCATATCAAAAATCATGAATAATTATAAATGTGTAATAGTACTAGGTACACAAATATAGAAATTTTAATGCTAACATACAAGAAAAAAATTACAATGTAAATATTTCATTTTACCACAACAACTCTACTTCAGTCCACAAAAGCAGTCAATCATCACTAACAAAACTAATGTTCTTTCATCCCAATATGAATCCCATGTCTCTAATGATGTATGGTAATTTAATTACATATCTTTGGAGTTTCTAAAGGCAAAGTACGACCATGACAATACTAAATAACATCTCTCCTTCATGTGTTTAATTGGGTTGTGGGAGTTTGGTTGGTATTGGAAATGGTGTGGTTGTGTGTATGTGTGTGAAAGGGTGAGTGTTGATAGATAGATGTCAGTGTATTGGAATTCCAATGTTGTCTCCAAATAATATATTTATAACCATTATTGGTTATCTATCAAATATTAGTTTAAATAGATATCACAAATATATATCAAAAGAATTGTTATCATTCATTTGTATAACTTAGTTTAACCCTTCTCAATTCATTACCATATTGTCCCAACTATATAAAGGTAATTACTAATAAAATAGTACCTAATTTTGTTAATTATATATATAAAAATAAATCAAATAATAATAATAATAAACATTAATTTATTTTATTATGTTAATATATTATTATTTTTGTTGTTAGGTTTTATGTATAGCAGCATAGAAAATTAATTAAAATTAAACACTCACGTGAATAAAAACAAACTCTACAAAGATAGACATAATAATAGTAATAGATAGTTTGAAAATCAAGTCAATCAAACGTCTGTAATTTTGAATAAATAGATATTCAAAAATTCAACAAGTAAATCAATCTACCATTATAAACATTTGGTTTTGTAAAGAATTACTCAATTCTATCAATTGTTGGGAATTGATTATACAGTATTATTTTCCTACATAGTTTAACCACTTTCTCGATCAAATATATTTCCATTCAACTCATTAAATCATCACTGTTATTTTCACACGGATATAAATATTATAATGTCAATCTAGATTCAAGTACTAAATAAATCAAATAGATAGATAGTGCAGTCAAACAAAAATTATATTAATAATAGAATCACATTAATCATAATATTTTATTTTACAAATTTATAGTATTAGATATTATACCAATTTGTTTATTTATTTGTATATCCAAATAATACATACTCTTTAAAACTGTTTTAGTATCATTAAACCTAATTATAAATACTAAATAAAAAATTTTGATATCATAGTTGAAATAATATAGTAGAGGATATAAAATGATGCCAAATGACAACACTGAAAATAGGAGTCCATCTCCTATAGAAAATATTAATAATAGAGAGAATAATAGAGAAATTAATAATAATAATAATAATAATAATAGTATTAGTAATAATGTATCGACACCAAAAATTTTAGTGAATGGTGATGTTGTAATAAATATAAATAGTAACAAAAGTAATAGTTTAAATAGTAAAAATAATAGGAAACAAAATATAAATATAGATAGAATTGAAAGTGACACAGATAGTGATATAGAAATAGATTGTAAAAGTAGTGTATTATTCGTTAGTCCAAAGATGGGATCTGTAAATAATAAAATATCTGGGACACCATTATCACCTTTGGAATCAAACATTACCGATGATGTATCAGACAGCGATAGTGATTTCGAAGAAACTGAAGTTGAAGAGATAGAGCAACCAAGTTTAGTAGATTACTCAAATCAAATGGTTCAGGTGGCCATTCCTGTATTTTTTAGCATGCTGATAGTAACAGCTACACTTCGTTCAATATCTGTAACTGATTCTAAGGCGATGTCCTCTAATCTTAGTAATCATGTAACTTTTAATGGTGCTTCCAGTTTCGAAACGGATCCAAATATTCAACAAGTTGTGGTTAATACATTGATCAATTCTTTAATATTCTTGGGAGTAGTAGTACTGAGTACAATTATCATGGTCATTTTGTATAAATTTAGATTTATGAAAGCTCTCTATGGATGGTTAATGGCAACATCAATCTTACTACTAGGTGTATTTGGAGGATTCTTGTTTATGTATATATCAAATTAAAAAATTTATAGTGGATTCATACTAACTTTAAGTTGTTTTAGAATGGTCTTAACATACATGAATCTATCGCTGGATTACATTACTTTTATATTTTATAATTTGGAATTTCAGTGCTGGAGGTATAGTTTGCATTTTTTGGTTCTGCCCATTGTTTCTAAATCAGGCTTATTTAGTGTGTTTAAGTTCATTTTTAGTAAGTATATCCTAATTTACATAACTATATAGCTTTATCATTAATTGGTTCATATTAGGCTTTGTTTTTGGCAAGATTCCCTTCATGGACAACTTGGGCAATTTTAGCATTAGTTTCAATCTATGATATATTTGCTGTCCTTTGTCCTGGTGGTCCATTGCAACAATTGATAGAGACAGCCAAGAAAAGAGGTGAAAGTATTCCTGCTTTAATTTACAATGCATCTGTATTCATTGGAATGGCAGAGACTGGGACATGTGTGGAAATGACAACTTCTCCTCAGCATAACAGAACAATCAACAATTTGAATAGCAATAGTTCATGTCCAAAACCATCACCACTACCAACACAAACTATGCTCCCAATTAACTTACCTTCTTTCACTCAATCAGAGATGATAGAACCAAAAAGCTCTCCCAATAGTGAGAGTATGTCCACTGGTATCCAATCAGAACTCTCTAATTCTCAAAACTCCATATCCGTGGATAAAGGTAAAGGAATCAAGTTGGGACTTGGTGACTTTGTTTTCTACAGTGTCCTAGTAGGAAGAGCTGCTTATAAAGAAATCGGAATTGTTTTTATATGTTTTGTTGCGATTTTAACTGTATGTACTATAACATTCGAATTTAACAAGTAAAGGATATAATATTAATACTATTATAGGGTTTATTTATAACACTGTTGTTGTTGGCCATTTATAGAAGAGCTTTACCTGCACTACCAATTAGTATTGCCCTTGGAACTTTATACTATTTTATATCAAGTATTTTCCTTACACCTTTTGTACAATATCTTAGTACAGAACAATTATTTATATAAAATAGAGTAATAATCGATTATTCCTTGCCTTACTTATCAAGGTTTTATTGTTTTTTATTGTATTTTTCATAGTGTAATTATCATTTCAAAATATATTATTTATATTACTTTCAAAGATCACAATTAAGTGATAACCTCGATAGAGTTTGTTAAAGATGCAACCCACGATTTTACAATATCAACACTTTTTTCCATTAAACCCCAAAGACTCGGTTTGTTTTTAAAAACAATGGAAATGCATTGTTACTGGTAAATCCAATACAGAATATGGTATCACTTAAATCACATTATTTGAAACAAGTTGTTTGAATATAATCCTGTCATCTGTTTCTATGTTGATGATTGTAACTTTAAAACTATACAATAAAATATTATTTTTATTGTACTTTTAATCTAATCTAATTTAATTGTAATATAACTAAAGCTTTCTTCGATTTCTTAACCTAATTTATAAGCCACCATTGTATCAACTTTGTGAATCTATTTGAGAGGTAGTTGCGACATGTTAGTGGTTGAGAGTTGGTTGTTTTGTAGCTAACTTACAGTGGTTGTAAATGAACGAAGTCTAACATGTTGGCTGTTTGTAATATATTGTGGATCACTCTCTTCCCATTTCTGTGGAACTGTAATATCTTTGTTTGTGTAAACCAAAAGATCGAATGTACATGCACTTGGCAGAAGTGGAAGGAACGTAACACTTGCTGTGATTTGTCTAATGATTGCTTGAATTTCATTCATAATCTCCTTCTCAGGCTTTGTTTTTGGAGCTCTACATTTAGCAAATCAAACCAGCATTAGATGATTATTAAATTCCAATAATCGCAGGCAGGACTATTGAATATGTTAAAAGTTTACATACTCTGATGGATTTGGTAGATCGGTTTGTACGTCGAATACCCATCTCTCCAAAACATCCTTTGTAACGACATCAGTAATGACAAGGACTAACTTTTGAACGTCACCGGTCATCAGCCATTGTGAGAGTTGCTTTAAAACGTTGTCTAGATAATTCTTCAATTCCTGATCAGTTGTCACGAGAATGGACAATCCATATTTTGCAACTCTAGAAAATGTCTCTGGTGGATAAACACCTCTTTGAAACAATATACTATTGATACTATATGCTAATATTATTATTATGATAATGATCAACAGAGTGGTTGTTAGTTTATAGATGTTATTAATATTATCATTTATATGTAGAAGAGGAGGAAGAAGAAGAAAAGAGATATCATATCATTTCTAAATAGAGAATTTACTTACAAAAGAATTCAGTTACAATATCAGTCGATCCTTTAAGAGTAATATTATTTTTAGTTGCTACAGATTGCAACATTTTTAATTGTGATACTTGTATTGTATTAGTTTATTATATATTAGTATAGTTATTATTGGACTTTAAGTTACCAAATCCTTGTTGTTGATAATAAATTTTAGTGAATGAGAAGTTGTGTGGCGCGCGCCAAAATTTGTAATTTACATACCTCAAATTTAAATTTATTTAAAGTTGTTTTATGGTTATTAACTTATCCTATCATATGATGTTGGTGATGTTTGAAAGAGTCAAATCAATTGAGAGATTTTGAAGATGGATAGAATTGATTATGCTTATGATTAACTTGCTTTCTACTTAGTAACTAGTAGTAGTTTGTAGCAAACTATCTCAAAATCCAATAATAATATTGATCGAATTTATTGTATCAATCCATTGTACACAAGGCAGTAACAACCAAACCAACCACCAAACAATTGATTGATTTATGATAATTAATTAATTCATTCATTCATTCAATGTAGTTGCATTCATTTATTATTATGATTATTATTATTTACTATTGTATACACAATCGAATTATGTTGAAACCTCTTCATCATTCAATAAGTAAGTTCATATCTTTAATAAAGTGTACAATATATTTAAATGAGACATGTGAGGATGTAGTTGTAGCTTTTTCATAAATGTTTAGGTTTTGTCAAAAATGATTATCTCTTTACTAAAATATATATGTAAGGTGTAAGAATCCTTAATGCAACCAACATTAAACCAATGTAATACAAATATCTTTATATAAATATCAAGATGATTAAATCATATAAACATTATCCAATCAATATTTATTTGCAATAGTTTATCAATATAATACAAAGTCTAAATATCTTATCTCATAGTTTAAGTTTTGTATTGGAAATGCTACTAAGTAAGTAGAGTGATCCGATAAATACCCACACAATTATTAATTGGACCGTGCTGAATTTAGGAAATTTAAGTATAATTAGATGCTCCACATCTCATCAGCAGCATCGTCATCATCAATCAATTAATATTAATAATAGTATTGGTGATATGGTCTTACAGTCTGAAAATAATGCCAGTGTTTGGATCCCATATGATCCATTCGCCTCATTTGTACTGCCAATCAGAAGACATTAGTCATCAGATATTTAATATTAAGAAATTAACTAGTAAATTTGTAACACTTAAACCGCCCAATTGTACATATAAAAAAAATTGAATGTTCATCTATTTAATTTATTAATTGAATTGATCTTTGTAATCACTGAAAAACCAGTCAACAAAGTCCAAAGTCAAAATAGATATAAAAGAATTCCTCCTTTTGTTTGCAAACAAAGAAAAAACAAGAAATGTCAAAATGAATTTACACAGAAATTTAAAAAAAGAAAAATTATTTTCAAACAAATCGACAAACCACGTTTGCAAATATATATATAAATACTAAAAAACACACCTATTTATTTAATTTTTATGTTATATTATTCTTTTTTTTAATTACAACAAAACTCAAATAAAATAAAATAAAAAACACATTTCAAAATATAAAATATACACCAAATAAACCATTAATTAAAAATTAAATATAAACACAATAATAATAATAATAATTAACATTTTAAAATTGAACATTTTTAAAAAAAAAACCAAAAATACAAGATATTTAAAGAAACAACAAGACTTATATATTTATTTATTTATTGAATATTTATTTTAAACACAAGTATTATATTTTAGATCAGTTAAATAACAAAGATTATACATAACTAGATAGAATAGATAATTAGTTGAAGCTATTTAAACAAAAAGACAGACACTAGTGTTAATTATCAGATCAAATTGAAAAGTTAGATAGATAGTAGATATACATTGATATACTGTTAAATAGAGAAAAACATGATTATATTTTCAATTGCATTGTTTAAAGCAGTTCCAGGACAGAAACCAATACTCTTGAGTATTGTGTATGAGTTGTCATCGATTGGATTCTTCCAGAGATCACCAGCTAAAAGAAATTTGTCTGTTTGTGTCGAGAGAGACTGTAGAGAGAATCAATATAAATGAACGTCTAAGTGTGGTTCATGAGTCAAGCAAAAAAGTGTGTCATGCTTTTCTTTCACCAAGCGGCTTGGCATGCGCAGTTTTGACCGATGGTGAATATCCAGAGCGTGTGGCACATGTGCTGACGAAAAGTAGCTATGGAGCAATTTACTGCTGCACACGGTGAAAAGTGGAAGTCGGCTATTGCCGACACTGAGTTCTACACACCTCTCAACTCGAACAGACTATCCTTAAATACCAGAACCCACACGAAGCTGATCCAATGCTCAGCTTGCAAAAGAATTTAGACGAAACCATATCAATTGTAAAGAAAACAGTAGAACAGCTTGGTCAACGTGGTGCTAAGCTCGAGGATCTTGCAGCAAAGAGTGAGGATTTAGGTTTCCAAAGTAAAGCATTCATGAAGAACGCAGAAAGCATGAATAAATGCTGTGGATATATGTAAGCAGGCCACAGATATAATAATAATAATAGTAATACATTTTCACATAAATCCATAAAACAAACAAACAAACATCATAGTTGATTTTATCCTTTACTCCATTTGCACTCTTTGTGTAATAATAAATCTGTTAAATTAGTTATTTATCTAGTGTCTTGGTTGATTTATTCAAATAGATATTTGTCTTTGAGGTAATCTATGATACCCAGAGGTTGTATTAAGTCGGTTGAATTCCAGTTTCTCATTCTTGTTGTGAACATCAAAGAGCATGTACATGAGATGTCTGTGAAAAATGTTGGGGTGCAGTCCACCGTATTCGGTGTAGATGTCGAGGAAGTCCGATATACATTCGGGAGGTGTCACATTGAATCCCTTGAACAGCGCCGGATTGCAGAGAATGCCACGCGCTGACATGACTCCGTTGACTTTTGGTACGCTCTCTTACTTCTTCTGCCTGCTGCAATGTGAATATGTCTCCGTTAGCAAACACTGGGATCGACACTGATTCTTTCACCAGTTTGATTGCCTCATAGTCGACAGGGTGCGAGCTACGCTGTGACGATGTACGTCCGTGCACAGCAAGCCACGAGACACCAGCGGCTTCGGCTTGGCGTACGAGTTCCACTGTTTTGCGCAAATCTTTATCCACTCGAATCTTGATAGAAATAGGTATTCCAACACGATTGTTCACTTGCTTCACCATATCTGTAATCTTGTCTGGATGCTGCAACAAGTTTGCACCATATCCTTCCTTCATCACCCATTTCTGAGGACAACCGCAGTTATATCTACACCTTGACAATTTTAGCCACTTTTTCCGCAGCTGCACATAATTCCTCTGCTGAATTAGCAGCAAAACTGTACTATCAATGCATCATCAACTGAGTAGTAATGAATAAGTCTAATAATTAGCATTCATCATCAAAGGGGTAGTGCATAGTTTCACTAGAGTAACATACATATATTTGTTGAAAAAATCAGAGTCTCTTGCATGTTGACTTCTGTTGAATGCTTCTGCCAGTATCATAGGAGAATAAGTAATATCACAACCCCATTTCTTACAGAGAAGTCTGAAAGGTAATCTACTGAACCTGACCATAGGTGCAGCTATCTTCATAAATTCACCATCATGTACTCTCTCTAGCAATGTCTTATTACTCTTTGCACTATCTAATGTTGTTGTTTGTAACTTTTAAAATCATTACTTAATTTATAATCTGTATCTATTGTATCATCATTTATATCATCTAAATCTTCATTTTCAAAATAATCATCTCTACTACTACTATTACTATTATTATAACTATTATTATTATTAATAATATTATCGAGGTTATTTTATATTCATCTCGTATGTTATTCTTTAGAACAATGGTTGATACTTCTTTCAAATTCGAGAAAATAAGAACAACGTCTCATTAAAATATTAATGCTTGCGGGGTTTTAGACGAAGGATTCGTCAAAAATCATACACAACTAACAACACATGTCCACTGAGATGTGATTTTGGTGATATAATCATTCTAACAATAATCGGCTACACCATAGGATTAAGATCTCTACGAAACGTATTGACTTCATCTTATTCCAAATTAGTAATTATAAATTTCACAGATTGCCTGTGCACCATTATAAATATGAGATATCCTACGGATTATTGGTTTACTCGGGATGTGTTAGTGTGTGTGTGTGTGTTAGGTTTGAGTGGATTATTATTTTAAAAACGTTGTTTATTGTTGTTGTAGTTGTTGTTGGTGTTGGTGTTTGTCTGACATTTAGGTGTTGATTTAGTCAGCATTGTTTTTATTCAATATGATATGATGTCCAATATTCTATTATAAATATTTTATTAATGTTAATATTACAATAATTAATAAATAGATAAATCATTATTTAAATATATATTTCTAATTTTATTTAAACAATATCAACAACAACAACAACAACAACAATAATATATATTTTATATTATTAGTAGATATAAATAAAGATTGAGATAAGATAAAGATATTGTTCTTAGTTAGTTACATTTGTGAGACTTGGTTGTTTGTATAATGGGAAATATAAGCAGTAGTAACAAGTCAAATTTAACAAACAGTAATAGCAATAGTAATAGTTTGAGTGTACCAAAACTAGAAAAACAAGAACATCATCTGATGCTGGCCAACATAAAAGAATCATTGTTTTTATCACCAAAACACCTATCAACAGCATACAAAGTCTAAAAAATCACATCTCAAATCAAATAGTGTAGCCAATACTGAATACCTTGATCAAAACAACAAACAATATCTCTACTAATGGATCTAAATCTTCATCTGTATCACCTAATCCCAAGAATTCAAATAATAATAATAGTAAAGTAAAATCAAATAGTAAAAGTAATAATGATAATAGCTATCAACAATACTCTACATCGCCTTTGAATCTATCGGTACCGCCTAATTCACCTGAACAGAATTCAATTTACTGTTCTAAATCATTACCAAATTCAGTTGGAAATGTTGTTGGCAGCTGCCCATCACTCGATCAATCCAAGTCACCTTCGGACTCGTTTCCTTTTTTATCTATGATTTCAGCAGATAGCAATCAATCCACAACTCAATTGCTAACTACAGCATCAGACCAAATGATTAAACAACCATTACTGCAACAACTATTTAAGCAAATAGAAGTTATAAATACAGATACTAATGGTTGCATTAATGATAAAGATAATACTATAGATATAGATTGGAGGTAAGGATGTCGAATCATTGAATCAGTTTTAATATCTTTCTAACCATCTTTGACAGTTATAAACAGTTGAATGGAATAGAATGGCCATCTTCTAATTGAAATTCCCATTGGGCTGGGAATGATAAAAAGAATAGATATTTCACATAATCAGATCGCTGATATTCCAAGATGGATCGTTTATTGTTCGAATGTGGAGTCACTCAATATATATGATAACCAATTGACTAGTATTCCTAGTCACATCGGATCACTAAAGAATCTTCAAAAGATAGTTTTATCGCAAAAACAAAATAGAATCTTTACACTACAATAATACCCCAGATATCACCGAGATTATCTTTAAAGCACCTTCAAATCACTTTAAAATATTGCTACTATGTTCAAATCAGCTCACTAGTATACCCGATTTATCATCAATGCCTTTGTTGGAAAAACTGGCGCTCGATCGTAACCAGATCATTGAAGTCGTTGGCCCATTACCATTATCTCTTACCCATCTATCAATATCACACAACAAATTTAACTAAGTTGCCAGAGTGTATTGGCAATCTACCCAGGCTGCAGAATTTAGACTTATCACATAACAACATCCAGCACTTGGATACAATCGGATCATCAGATTTCAATGATAAGTCACTCGAGATGCTTAATTTATCACATAATAACATAGTAACTTTTGAACCGAATTGTTTTTCCAGTCAAAAGCAGTTAGTACAGCTTAACTTGGAGTCTAATCATTTGGAATCACTTAGCAACTGTGGATTTGGTTCGCACCATACAAAACTTCACACTATCATACTTTCTAAAAACAAGATTAATAAGCTTGATGACTCAATCAATGATATACCAACATTAGCCATTCTTTATTTGGACGGAAACCTACTGAATACACTACCATTCATCTGCAGACGATCCCTCAATAGTTCACTGGAAGAGTTGTATTTGAATGGCAACCAGATTGTCGAATTGGAACCTATTTCTAATCTGACCGCACTCACTAAATTATCTTGTGCATACAATCAAATCAAACATATCCCATCTAATATTAAGGAAGTAGCTCGCTTGCTCACCTTAGATCTCTCCAACAACGAAATAGAAACAGTACCAAAGTCTACTTTTTCACAGATGAAGTCACTTCACCAGATAGAGCTTTGCAATAATCCACTGACATCGATAGCGAGCGACATCTCAACAATGAGCTGGCTGACCGAATTTAACATTTCAAAAAACACCTTTCCAAATGAAAGTACCAAGAGAACTAAGAAGAAATGGAACAAAAGGAATAATTGAATTTATATCAAAGCAACCATAAAGATTATTCCAGTTCATACATTATTCAATACATATACAAAGTAAATCGCCATAGTAAATTGTTGATTTACTGTTTTTTTTGTTAAATATGTTTGTTCTACTATTTTTTTTGCTTGGTACCGTAATAATAATCTCAGCCTATTTAATATGATATATATATCATTTGATGTATGCAATATCAACAAAACTCATATAATATTAGATTAAAATGAAATAGTGTGTAATTATTTTATATGATAATGATGATGTATTGATGTAGGGTGTAGAATGTTGATGTTTGTTTCTTTGTATGATGATGTGTGTTTAAATTTGATAGTCTGAGTAGAGTGGGTGATGTAGTGATTTAATTGACATTGTCATGGTATTTTACTCATGGAAAACAATAGCATGCTATTGTTTGGAATCTAAACTAATAATCTTTGAATTGGAGGTGTGAGAAATTGTAATGTTTACTTCCAATATGTTTGGTTGATTTACCATCAAAAATAAATAAGATAATAATAGCCAGCACTTTACAACATTTATATTAAAAATTAATGAATAGTTTAAATATAATTAATAAATCATAAATATAATCAATCTATTTTTCATATGAATCAATGTTAATAACCAAACTACTATTTTAATAATATAATTTATATCTTTAGTATTTTATTAGTTTTTTTTAGTTTATATATATAAATTAATATTTTTAATAATTAATAGCAATGGAGCCAGTTTTAGTCGAACCAATAAATTTGAATCTGAATCCTCAATGTATTATTGATACCGAAAAATTGTAGATATTAATTCCATTTAAACTCTCATTTATATGAAGATAAATACCATAAACTAATTTTGAATTTTAATGATTAAAGAAAACAATTATTAGATACAACAAATAAATCAAATGGAACTATTTTAGATACTTTCAAATTTTATAATAATAATAATAATAAACAGGAATCAGATATTCAAAATATTGGATTAAAAACAATAGAAAAAACCTTTAAAAAGAAAGGTGTACTAAAGACATTTGGTGATTTCAATAAATTGACAGTTCGATTAATTAGTCTTCCAAATGTTGTGGTTAGACTTTTATATAAGAAAGCGATCGAATCAACAATTGAAATCAATCAACAAACTTATATTTCATTTTGGTTGAAGAATTTGGCGAACAAAGACAATGATACCATTCTTTTCAATATATTATGTGGTTCCGAATGTCTAATGAGGAGATGGTTGGATTATAATTCATTTATTCCAATGGTACAGACAATGGTGGATCATCATCCTGGTTTGAAGAAGCTATATTCTATTCCTAAGAAATATCAAGAACTTTATTTCGATGTTGTAATTGTACGAATCCTTCATTCAATGTCAAAAAACTCAGTTGACAGAATAACATTATCAGAAATGAAAGAAAGTAATCTCTTGCTGAATCTTCGACTTCTGGATACCTTGGATGATCTTTCTAGTGATAATTCAAGTTACTTTTCTCTTAAGCAGTTCAAAAGTTCTTAGCAAATTATTTGAACTTTTAGACACTGATCATGATAGTTATCTAAATTCTCAAGATTTAATTCAATTTTCAAATGGACTTTCGACAAAACTATGTTTACAAAATGTGATTCGATGTCACATATTTAAACAACCTCCAGTTAGTGGTATTTCATTTAGAAACTTCCTGTGGTTTCTGCTTTCAGATATTGATAAGACTAAAGCAGCGTCAATTAACTATTGGTTTAGAGTATTAGATACTGATGGTGATGGATTTTATAAGCTTTTACGAACTCGAATCATATTATGAAGAAATTCAAAGTCAATTATCAAAAGAAGGTGAAATACCAAATTTTAGGGATATTATATGTCAAATGTAAGTTTTATTAATCTTTTTTGTAAATCCTTGGTGATATTAAAAATACATCTTTTAAACAAAACAAGAGTTGATATGCTCAACATAAAGAATGATAAGATAACTCTAAAATGATTTAAAGAAATCCAAGCTCACTTCCAAGTTTTTCAATATGATGTTTTCAGTTGGTTTTTTGGTTGGGTACCAACACTCCAAGGTTGCAATGGGTAGAGTTTATTGGATGTTTAGAAGAACAAATCAACATGGATGGAGCTTCTGAAATTTCTCCTGAGAATGACTTATTTAATTTGATACAACCACTTCCAATTTCCCCGACTCCCAAAAAATCATCTAAAACAAAGTCTTCCAAGTCGAAACATAAGTCATCTCTGTTCAAACTATATAGTCCAAGTAACTCTCTGTTCAAAAATCAAAAGAATAACAATAAGAAGAAGTTATCAAGCTACCTTTATCATCCCCTGTTTTTTCTTATCGGAATTTTTATCATTGGTTTGCTTCACTCCTTTAACTTGGGAATATTACTCCTTCTATTTAATATAATTTATGCATTGATTAGAATTTACATTAAATAAATTATGTTAGATCGAATTTTTGGTCAAGGACAATATTATTTTTTATTGATATGTCTCCAATGAGTTTTTATCCATCAGAAAAAAGAGTTAATTAATGAATTGTTACTAGTTGTTACCTGTTGAGACAATAAGGTATATTTATCTTTCAGACTCCCTTCTTACATCTTATGCATGAGTCTCCTTTTTTCTCTTACATGAATTATTTGTCAAGATCTTATTTATTAATTTTTTTTTTTTTAAAACAAGTGAATAGGATGGTTATAATCTATAACCATCTCAAATTCAAAAAGCTAGTTTATTGAATCTATTATTAATTGGGAAGTATATCAATCTTATAATAGTCAGTTGAGTGGTCGGTTCTGAATAGTTTGGATCATCATCTTTCCAGTTGATTGTTGCCTCTCAGTTTGAATCTCTGGAATGAGTGATAACAGTTTGTTTGTTTGGTCAGGTTGTTGACTGTTAGCTTAAACTTGATTTAGATGTTGATTTGAATTGGGTAGTTGTAATGTAATTAGTTTGTTGTTGTTCCAATGTTTGTTGTAATGGTTGGTGATTTCGGTGATCTTAAGATCGCACAGGATGACTAGACCATCCTTTGTTGGTTTGTTCCTTTTGTTTGTCCACCATAAGATTCTTTCTAAAGAGGTGTAATATACGGATTTCACAACGTGTTTGAGCCTATGGAGTATGATGTCTTTGTGTATGAAGCTAGGTGTTTCGTTGTGTATCTTCTTGTTTCTGTGGTTCAAGGCATATTCCATAAGTAAGGCGTATAGGTTGGTTGAAAGTTCGCTTTCTTTGGAGATGTTGAGTCTCCGGATTTCCCATCTGTTGAGCTGACGTCGATTTGTTTGGCTGCTTCTTCAAAGTGAGGGACTAGCACTGAATGGTTTATCTATTAATTTACAAGTATTAGCTTTTTTTAAAAAACAAAAAAACATCCAAAAATGGTGACATAGCTCAGTGGTAGAGTAGAGGACTGCAAATCCTTTGGTCGAGAGTTCAATCCTCTCTGTTACCTTTAATTTGATAATTTTTGTCCGCATGCGGTTATTAAATGATTTGTAAGAAATGTCTTCTGAATGATGAGCCCAAAGCAGAATAGCTGATGTGGTATTATAATATAGAGGCTTATATTCTCTTATTATTATATATATATACTGAATTATCATTGTCAAACACGACAAGACGAAAAAGTGATCTTTATTATTCTTCGTTCGACTATTTATCGAGTTTTTACACGATGCATGATTATGGTTTTACATCGTTCATATATATAGAATGCTTGTAATGAATAATCACTTCATTACAATATCCCCCTATTTTAAAAGGGTGCGTCAGGGCGGAAAAAAAAAATTGATATGAACGATGGACTTTACGAAACTTGACTGGATTCTGGGCTACTTGACTTGATTCTTGGTTACTAACTTGGTATATACGAAAGATCTCGGTACACACTTATTTGATTCTTGACAGCACTTTACATGTTCCTCTTCTTCGGGTCTGGTTTGGATTGGTAAAAAGAGATTTGGGAGATTTGATAGATTACTTGAACTATTTAAATATTGAAACTATTACTGAACTATGATCTAACTACTTAAATTCGGCACTATTAACTTGATAAAACTATTCTAGGTTATACATCCTTCGTATAACTAACAAAATATAAAAAACCTGTAGTGTTCTCTTAACACTAATACTATAACTATAACTGACTCTAATAACTCTATAACTACTAATAACTATATAACTAATAACTCAATAACTACTAACTAACTAATAAAACTAATACTAACAAAACTAAAATAATATATATCTAATTACAAAAATACGATATCTGAATAAAAAGAAATAATAAAGTATGTATCTCTAGATATATAATATTCTGTATCTCTATCTCTTTCCTCTCCCCCTCTTTTTCAAAAATTATCTCTAATTAGCAATTTGAAAAATATGCAGTTGTCGCCATTTATAATATAGAGGCTTATATTCTCTTATTATTATATATATATACTGAATTATCATTGTCAAACACGACAAGACGAAAAAGTGATCTTTATTATTCTTCGTTCGACTATTTATCGAGTTTTTACACGATGCATGATTATGGTTTTACATCGTTCATATATATAGAATGCTTGTAATGAATAATCACTTCATTACAGTATAAAAAAAAAAGCTTCTGTGGCTCAGTCGGCAGAGCATACGGCTGTTAACCGTAGGGTCGTTGGTTCGATCCCAACCAGGAGCGATGTGGTATGGTAGTCTGCTTGTGAAGCCTTGGGTCGTGGGTTCGAATCCCCGGGTTTTCCAGTTTTTCCCCATACACTTCCAGTGAACCCATGTACTTTAAGTCTGTATGATACCATCCCGCCATGAAGAATATGTAAATTGACAAGCGAAGCCCTCAACTACGTAAACCATTGGTGTACTCTTAAAATCTTCTGTCGCTTCGAAATACTTAGCAGTCCCCTTGCTCCAAATAATAATAGGCAGTCATGCCTCTATAAAATGATGGTCATCACAACCGGCCTGTCGTTGTAAAAAGAAATCTGTAGGCTTCTAAACCCTACCTTAAATTAACAACTGTATGGTTATAACAACAAAAAAACAACAAAAAAAAAGAATGATGCATACGGGATCAGAAGAATAAGTAGATATCTCCCTTTTAGCTCAGCAGTAAAACCACTCGTTATCCTTCAGAGCCCAAAAGGTTGTAAAAAATTACCATAAGATGTGTTTATCGCTGTCAATGAGTTCAAAAAAGACTGGAACATATTCCACCATCTCTGGTTGCGATATCCCCAATCTGGTCCTCCCGCGTTCATTTATAGATTAATATTTCATTTGGATATGAATACAAAACACAAAAACAACAAAAAAACTGGAAAATAGGAAAAGTAAAAAAAAAAACAATAATATTTCTGACAATCACGACTGTCCCTTTGTGTCTTAAAAATATGTATATATATAGAACACTGTGAGGTTCTGACCCTCACCATTTATTAATTATTTAATAAATTAATACCACCTGGATTAAAAACAAAAACAAAAAAACATCCCTTTCTTACAAACATAAAAACAACAAAACAAAAATATGTCTTAATTTCCATTGTTGATTTTTATTAAATTTGTCCTAAAGTTTCCTGAGACTAGTTGATCTATACATTTCATTGACAATGATAGTAATATTACAGTGGAACTTACAATCATTGGTCCTTTAAAGGGATTTTTACTCTGTGATAAACCAAAATTACCCAAACAGTGTAACTTCAATTTCATCTGCTACTTCACACTTTTGACAACCTATAAGCAACTCTTAATTAATCTTACAATAATGATAAAATAGAAGATGAAAAAACAAAAATAGATACTTAGGTAATCTTTTCTACACTATAAAATTTATTAAATTTTGTTGATCAAAACCAATTTATATTAAACAGTTAAGCCAATAAATAAATAAAAAACATTTTTCACTGTCACACTTATAATTCTGGGTTATTTTTCTAAAGTCACCGGTAAATACTTGGTAGAAAAAAGTGGTGCAGACAAAATATAAAATAAAAAAAGCTTAATACTCTTTATTATCAATTGGATTAATTAAGTAGCTTGTTGCTTGATCTAAGAGTCATTCTTCTCTTCAATAAAACAATACAAATACTGTGTAGTAAACAATCTTTTCCTTGACCAAAAACATAGGCAGCACCCAATACAGTTTGGACCATCTTTGATGGCATACCCTTGAAGAAACCAAGGAAGCCATCGGATTTTGAAAATCTTAACGATTGGCATCAAATGTTCCCTTGTATGGTGATTCTGAGCTTGCAGTGGCTTGGAGTCTGCTCTTTACAAGGAGATATGGATAAGTTACAACACCTGCAATCAACTTGGCAATTGCACCAAGGACAAATATTTCAAGTGAATTCTAAAAATTAAGGTCTACAGTTAGGCTTTTTGCTAAAGAGTGAAACCAACAATGTTGAGTGCTTACCAATTTGGAGGTACCCTTGTATCTCTTCCAAATGGATCTTAATTTCTCGTAGGAAACGAATTGGACTGATGGATTTGATACCAAAATGAGTGCTGGAATCAAACCATTGTATAATCCACCAACTCCTTCGTCTCTAATAATAGTTTTGAATTGGTCAACAATTCCTTTGTTTGACTTTAATTGAAGACGGGTATTTACAACCCAAATTGGGAGTGTTGTTATAACATTAGCAGCACCTGTTTATTTATAAGTAGATGGTGTTTTGTTAGTAAACGATTGGAAGAGGAGATAGTGCTTGGATTATATGTGTAGTTACCTGAAAGAGCAGCAATTAAAAGATTCTCCAAAGTACCAAGCTCCGATTTGTTTTGGATTTTGAGCGAGATTGACTTTAAGAGAGAGTACCAATAGTAATATACAAATGATGAACATCCGATTCCGATCAATGCCGACTTCAAACCGTTGTATAAGGATGTCCAGTGTTCCTCCTTGATGATTCTTTGGAATGCATCCAATGTTCCTTTATATGGTACTGGTAATACGTGTTGTGAATTTAATTGCTGTTGTTGTTTATTTGCTTGCTTTTGTTTGTACTATTGTTTGAGTATAATTAGTAAACCGATCACTAACAGACTCGCTCAGGTGCACTCAATAATGAATCACCAACATTAAAGAGGCAACCTCTAAATATAATTACCTTGTAATCTTGTCGATACAGTGGAGAAAGGATAAGTCAAAGCAATAGTCGACATACCAGCAAGACCACCAGCAATTGCCTAGGTACATAACAATTAAATGTTAGTTGACAACTTCCATGATCTATTCGACTCCGACACGATGATATTTGTGTCTTAACTTACATGACCCAATGCCTCCAATGAGTGATCAACACTACTTGATTGAGCTGTAATATGTACTTTATCAGACATCTTTATCTACTATTAACTAACGATGATATTATTATTATTATTGTATGGTATCTATGACTGACTGCTAATGAACTTTACTTTTACAATAAAATTATTTTTATTTTATTTTTGAGGAGCAAAGTAAAATGAAGATAGATAATTGCAAAATTAAATGTGAATCAATTTGTATTATTATTATTGTTTGTTTGTGTTTGTAATTAATAATAATATTGTTCTTGTTTTTTTTTTGTTTGAGTTGCTTGTGTGTGTTGTGTGAGTGACAGATTATTATTATTAATAATAATAATACTTGTGCTAATAAATATTACAGTGTTTGTTATTAAATTTAATTTTTTTAAATTTTGAAATTTGGATTTGAAGTGTGATGTTATAATTGAGCCTCAAATATCTAAATTAGGTAATATTTGTTGCTTGATTCAAAAATCAATTCAAATTAAAATAATGAATGTGGTCAATATCCATTAACTTCATATTATCTATCGGATTAGATATCTATAAGTCAATCAATGAATCAAATTTTTATTTAGAATAAATACAATATCCTTTGGTATAGGATATTTATCTTTATCAGTTGCATGACAAAGACAATCAATAAGTCAATTAATCAATCAATCAATCAGTCAATCAATCAATCAGCTGATTAGCAATAGTTAAATTATAAAGTCATGAGTCAATAATCGGATGAATAGTATTATTATTATAGATTGACTGATACTCTCTACTACTCTTTGTGGGATTGACAATGACCAATTTTATCAATAAATTTGCAGCTTTTGTCAAAAACTTTTATGTCAATCATATGATTGACTTGCTGCTTTAGGTGGAAAACTAATCCATGTTGTATTATGATGTGTGGACTACTTTACCAATAGATAGAATACTATATAAATCAAATAAACATGTCTACTAAAATGTTAATTAAACAAATTAAAAAGATAATAATTAATATTATAATAATACAAATACAATGCTTTACTATATTAGTTGGGTTAAGAATGGTGCTAACCAATATGAAATCAGAAATGGTGTGATGACTGGAAAGATCAGTACCAAGGGTATGTTTTCATATGCTTCCGTCATCGAACGATCCATCACAGTCAGATCGCTCTATATAGATTGGAACTACTACACCAGAAGTATACACAAAAATATTGCCAAAGGTGTAATCTCAGGTAAATAGCTGCGCGTACCTGTGTAAATGATCATTACATTTCTAACACAATCTAATACTAAATGTAAATAGTTTGTACTATAACATTGAAAATATTGAGGTTGCCATTTCAATGTGTCGTTGATGCAATTAACTTAATTGTTGGAGAAAAGGAAGTTGAAACCATTACAACATCGACAACGACCACTCGAACTGTAACCAAAAGAAAATAATAATAAATATTTGATATTAAAAACTGGAATAGAAGGATCGATCCAGGACAAGATTGATATTATTTATTTTACAATGATGGCTTAGTCAGATATAATATTTAATTATGGATACTTCCATGTTTTGTTTATTGATCTTCCTCCATTAAATCTTCATTTTCATCCCCATCCTCCTGAACTTCTTCATCTTCCATCATTTGTTCCTCATCATCATCATAATATTCATTATGGTAATAATGATCATCGACGTCTTCATAATAATAATCGGAATTCATAAAATAATAGAAATCTAAACTGTATGCATTGTTGTTGAGAAGATCTACGCTTGGTTGGAAGTACTTTAGGTCCTCTGGACCTTCGTACACACTTGGCCAATCACTAGAGTTGTAGCCATCGTAGTTTGTGTTGTGATTGGAAGTAACACGTTTTTCGAATTTCTTTTTATCAATGTCCGGTCCAAAGGGAAGACCTCCTCTCTTGCTCTTTTCAATGAGCTTAGAGTACAGCTCTTCATTCTTCTGTGCCTTCATCAGCAACTCAATACCGTTGGCACTCTTGAGCTCATAGTTCATGTGCTTTAGACCCTCGCTAATCTTTTCATTTGGAAGGTAGGCAATGTTTGAATCCACGTTGCAAATACTTAATCAAACGACGTTGATACAATGAGTCGCCACGGATGATGTGTCCATAGGGCGTGGCAAAGTTGGCGCGATAGTTTGAAGGCTTCTACACCTCGTTGGGTAGTCCACACATTGGTTCCATCAAAAGCAAAGCATGATGCTTCAATATCGACACCAAGCAAAACTTCTTGGATATTTGGTGAACTGTACAGTTGAATTGGATGTGGCGGTGTGGATAGTGACGTGAGATTGTAATCTCATTGTCAGCATAAGTAATACTGTGGCCAGTGAAGTTTGCATTGACATAATCAATGATGGAGGCGAGTCGCTCTTTGATTTGTTTGCCATCCAATCCATAGAAGCAAACGTCAACGTCAGAGGATTCAAATCCAGCAGTCTCTCCCGACAATGAACTTGCCATTATTCCACCAATGATAACAATATTAGAAAAGTCAAAGTTTTCAAAAGAATCCCGATGAACTCTTGTGAAGTGCAGCCAGGAACTGGTCTTTATCCTGAAGTACAAAGTGGATTGGGAGACACCTTTTGAGCGAACAGTATATTGGCTTCAGGCAATTGTTTGGGCTTGAAGAGATCTCTGTTTTCATATACATTGATCAACAAGTTGAAATCATATGGCTTCCTAATGAGGCTCTGTGAGAAATTGTAGACTACCGATTTGAAGATCCATTTATGACGAGTAAATACTGAGGTTATGAAGTTTTGGAATGGGAACAGCTCTTCGAGTACAGCATCACTATAAGTTCCTTTGAGATTGGACATCAGATAGACAGCAATTTCATTTCCAACTGGTTTTTTCATTGTCGAAACAATACAATAGGAATTCTCTGAGCGTGTCCAGAGGAAGACGATTTATCTTTTCCATAAAGTTTGGTTTGTCACTGCGTAAATGGATGATAAGAGTAAATATTTACTTAATAAAAGGTTGTTGTTGGTGATATATGTAGTTACATTAAAAATAGCTCAGATAATACAGAGAAGCATAGCTTCTTCAAAGGTGGAATACAATATCTCTTCTCAGTGATTGATTCGAAATGACCGTAGAATTGGCTGTTGTCAGGTGGTGGAAATAAGTCACCAGGTTTGTATTCCTTGTTGGTGTGTTCTTTGTAGATTTCATTGAATTTAGCAAGAGCACTTGCTTCATCCTTGAACAATAGATTCCTTTCGATCGTATCTAATTCTCGACCGTCTGTAGTTCGATAATTAGTGATATATATTCCTATTTGGGACTTCCGACCAGATTCTTTACTTACAAATATAGCGAACTGATCTGATTGTAAATTTGTTGGACATAGTCAGGGCAATCACCTCCAACTCGTTGGTTGGAGTAAATCTGGCCAAGTTGAGTGATTTCAAATTCGCATTAAAATTTTCTTTGGGATGAGTTATTGCGACCTATTTTTAAGTTAGTTATAGCAATAATGATCTCTTGTTTGGACCAAATAGTAGTGGTCGGGTTGTGTAAATTTACATTTTGGTACAAGTATTGTCTGAGGACTTTAAAGATTTCACCATTTCTGTCGTAACTCATGTACTCTCTAATGTCCATTTTGAAAGTAGTTGAAGGTAAGAGTGCAGAACTTAGCAATGTATTGCAGAGAGAGGTGTGTGTAGTTCTGCGCAATAATCGACTGAATATCCAGTTGGGTAATTGATATATCAGCAGGATTCCACAACAGCGCAAATAGCTTGGGGTTAGACTTGATTTTGCTGAAGTTGGAATTCATCGATTCTCTTCTTGAGTAGGGGTTCAAGTGCTTGTATCAGCTTAAATCCTTCAAAGTTTCTATGATTATTGAATTTCCGAGGCTCCTTGAATTCCTCTGCCAAATTACTGATAGCTTCCAGTGACTTTGTAATGTAGCTTCGTCGCTCATCAGAGACCTTGCCAATCTCGACTATTACGTCTCCTTCGAAGCAGCGATCAACAAAGAGCGATTCGTCCATACTGGTCATTGTCATTGCTTTGCATTTCTCAGTCAAATCTTCCAACAACTCTTTTTGAAGTTTGGTTATTGATGAATGTCTTTGCATTTTGGTTTACACATTCAATTGATCAAATTCTCATTTGGAAAAAGATAATAATCATGATCAGAGTTTTAATAAAAAAAAACATAATAAACTATTCGAAGAAATTCAATCGTATTTCTGTTTTTTTTACTCGAATAGATTAGTTTATTAAAAAGAACCTGTGTGTTGTGTGTGGGGAGAAATCAGAATAAAATCGATCGATCCAAATGAAACTATCACAAGTGGGTTCATTAGCAAAATACATTTACATCATATTATTGATA